>BGPR01009740.1:0-56015 GCA_013235015.1 Araneus ventricosus
GACTGTGATTTGACCTTGAAGTACGCTAACTGCCTCATATCGGTATTGGTCACGGCCAATGTTTTCTACGCGTTTCAATCCGATACATTTCTGGCACGGAACCTTTGGTTTCTGGAAATAACACGTGGTTTTTACTTTGAGATGGCTGCGGATAAAGATGAAATTCGTTGTTTTGATTGCGATGCTACAAGATTACGAAAAAAGTTAAAGCAACATTATTTACGCCAGCCTGAAAATAAACCTCCGAAGTTTCGATCGATCTCTACGGCTGCAAATCAATCATTTTTAAAAAACGGGAGCGAAAAAAGAACAAATTCTGAAATTGACAAAGACGAGGAACAGAGTTCAAGCCAAGATTGCCCCAATTTTAAGCGTTCTAAGCATTAGTTAAGAAATATGGAATTCATTATTATACAGTGAAACCTCTTCGAACGGCCACCCCTGCATAGCGGCCACCCCTCTTAACAGCCAATTTTTCGTGGCACGGATTTTTCGGCCTATAGACCTAATGTTAAAATAACCCCTAGCAACTTCCGCCGGGTGGGTTCGCCCATCCCACTTTACAAACACATCGGTTAGAGATTTACTTTTTAAACTGAAAAACGAACTTGAAAAAATGTTTTTTTCCGAGAAGGGTAAAAACTTAAAACAGTCACAAATTGTATCCTTTTTTCAAAAAAATGTAAAAAAATATTAAATAAAGTACTATTTTCTTTTTAGATAAGTCTCAAACTTCATTTTAAATAAGAAATATGTGTCAGACTTGTTTATATATGTATTATAGCAATTATCTTGTAATTGTAACGAAAACCCTTCAGAGCGGCCAATTTTTCTCGGAACGGAGGGGTGGCCGCTCAGAGAGGTTTCACTGTACATACTTTCGAAATGTATCTACATATGTTCAAATGCAAAATTCCATAAAATCAAAAGTTGTAACAAGAATTTTAGAGGAAGACAGCTCTGTTCTTCCTTGGTTTAAGTAATAAACAATGATACTATGAAATCTTATATATAGTATTGGATGGGGTAGCTAGGATTATATTAAAGCGTTAAAGCAAGGTAGAAGCCCAAAATAAAGTTTAAATTAAAATATATATTGAACAATTAATTAATTCTGGGTACTAAATTATATATAACACAATAAAAAGAAATTCTAGCAATACTGATATAATCACCTACCTTTGCTGACCTGAAAACCCTAGCTACTTAATTAAAAGTCAATTTGCATACAGTGGTAGTACATTGCATAAAAACAATTAAAGAAAAACAAATTTATTAAAATTTAAATATTTTTTATTAACAATTTTATGGATATTAAACTGCCAATACTTTTAAGATAAGAATATAAAATTAGTAAATTTTGCTATTGATGCACACAACATCAAATATATGAAATCTCACAACGATAAAACAGTAAGTATATGAATAACAGATATCTATTCTTTACCAAATTAGTAAATGCAAAAAAGGAACTCCCTCATAATGGCCATTTTGATATTCGAATATATTGAATGAGAGATTAGTAGTCTCACAATGAATAACCTTTATAGGCACCGAAAAATGTATCTTTCATTGATTTGGACTTTCGCACACTATGTTTCTTACCACAAAATGGATTTAAATCAGTTGAAGCAAGGCATTTCTTGGTTTTGCAACATCACTTGCGGTCAATATTAGCATGGGAAAATTTAGTTTTCCCTGATTTGTAGTTGACTTTGGAAATCTTTCTTGCTTACATTATTTGTTTCACAAGTGGCGACTCTCGGTCACAAACAATAGAATCGTTGCAGATGGTGACACTCGCACAAAACAAGAATCTCCATCACAATCACACTACTTTCAACTTTTTGTAACTCATCACTGCTGTTCGCAAAATGAAGAGCACTTTCTATCAATTATTTTGCTATTTTTCAAATTTCTTTAGAAGATAGATATATGTAATATAAAAATCGCCATTCCAAACACAAGAAAAAAGCTTCAGTCCAGCATGAACTCGAATAGTCCAAGACAAAGAAAGGAAGGTCAGTTCAAAACATAAGCCGCCTGTTGATTTCTTATTTAAATTCAACATTTTAGATCTTTTGTAGATTTCTTTACCAACAGATTTTCTACTGCTTGCATGCCTGAGAGGCCGAGAACCGAAGGAATTCAATCCAATGGTCTCGGAGCCTCCAGGATGCGTGCTATCCCTTCAGAATATTCAAACCAAAAGACAAAGGAATCTGCTTTCATAACGGAAAAAAAAACCCCTCCAGTCAAGAACGCCAAAACCTAATAACATCTAAATTCATCCGCAACAAGATGGCGAGGAAATAGTCCCGTTGAAAAACTTGAATTTAAGAATTAATAAAGTTGATAAATTAATGGAAACAACAATAAAAGTTAAGACAAATAATATTTAAATCGAAAACAAAGTAAATAATTAAGAAAAATTTAGATATTAAATGAAACAGCTAAAAATTATCGTTTGAAATTCAAAAATTGTTAAAGATGCCACAAGAGATGAAAGAAACTTTGGTGGCGAAGAATTAAATTAATTAAAAATACTGACAAAACCGAAAAAAGATGTTGATGCAATATTTGCAATCTAACATATAGGGATGAGTTTCTCCCGCTTTTTCGCGAATTTCCGCTTTTTTTGTTATTTTGAAGAAATTCTGCTTTTTTTGTCTTTTTCTCTCTCAAAATTCCGTTTTTTTTTTTACACCGCAAAAATTTGCTTTTTCTTCCGAAAATTTCGCTTTCACACAAAGAAAAGAAACCTTCCTATCTTCCGTTTTCGAAAGATAATTCTGGGAAAATATGCTGGACCGTGCGGCTTAACTCCACCGACTAGGAAACTAGCTGATTCATCTTCTACTGACGAATCAACATTATATCGGCAAGCTCTACAAGGATGAACATTCCAAAATTCAGTGCCATTCAAAGTATTAAATACCTTTTTGCAGAAACAAAACCTCTGTGTCATATTTTGCAAAAAAAGGTTTTTTGCATGAACATGTTGAAAAAAAAAAATTAGTTGGAAACTTAAGGTCATCTTGTAGGGCGTACCAAGATGAAGAAATAAAAAAAATGGAACAAAAACAAATAAATAAAATACATAAAAAGAAGAAACTCCTGTCAAAAGAGGCAGCTAAAAAGCTGTGTGCAAATGCAATAAAAAAGCAGAGAATAAGACAAATAAAAAATAAAACATGATTTACCTAGGCATTTTAGAGATAGTGTAGTCCCGACAACTATGCCAGTAATTAAACAGAGAGATTCTAATAAAGACTGTTCAAAAACTTTAGCCTGTACTGAAAATAAACAAAATAACAGAGGATGCAAACACATCCTTTATTGAAGAAAAATCTGTCAAAGATAAGATGCCTCCAAAACAAGGGGTGAAGTGTGTTAATGGAGATCTGTTACCAACAAAAGCCACACAATTAAAAAAACGGAAGAAAACCACTTCTTTAACAATTAAGGAAATGTTTCAAATAGCAATAATGCTAAATGAATCTGTCATTGTAACTGTACAATATCTCGACCCCTCTTGCTTTATAAAGATGTTATATGGTTTTTAATTTATGTTTGTCGTATATTAATAGTTGTAGGTTGATATAAATATTTCAAAAAAAAAGAAAGCAAAATATTTATAGTCGCGCACTATTCTGCAGACTATTTTTAAGAGACCCAATCTCCGTTGCAGACTATTGAAAAGTATTCTGCCACTGGGTCTTACAGTAATTCCAATGTCAACAGATTCAAAGGATTGCAAAGGTAAGAAGAACTTGCTCTTACGGTATATGGGATAGGCTTTCTATTTTTTAAAAACATGCTTGTTTCATTAAACACACACAGTACAAGGAATAACTATGAAATTAACATTTTATCCCTGATAGTTGGAATCTTTCCTTCTTGTTGGAGAAAATCTTTCCATGGGTCACATTCAAAACTGATCCAAGATTGATGTCAGTAATTGCGGAAAACTTGACTTTTTTCATATAAAAATATTTTTCGGGAATAAGTGTAAAGTGCACCCAAATGAAAAGCATATAGTAAGCCATGCATTCCAGAAAAAGTTGTGCTCAGATTCTTTTTTGACGAAGACCGATCTCTACTCGTCGGCTGACTGTATGGGGAGAGGCAGTTAATGCTCAATAGCTCTGCAGCATGTTGTCGAGGCCTAAGCAGGCCATGAAAAAATAAGTGCTCTTGAAACGATAGTGCTGCATGACAAGTCTAGGCCACGTGACCCTTGATGTGCTAATTCTCAATACAGCTCCAATATCTCCCTTTAAAAAAAATCACTGAAATGTAAGCAGTGATAAGGAAATGCAGGACACTGTGGAAAACATCAGCAACCCACAAGGTTCCACGCTGAACTTCCTGAGTGTCCAGGATCAGTGTGCTAATTGCAGTTACATTTGGGTGGCATGAACAGTAATTAAGACAGACTTTAGATGCAACTGTAATCCCTTTGTCATTTGGGCACACATATTTTCCATTAAGAAAAAAATTTCTTTAACAAATTTTGAACTTGGCTATCACATCTCCAGTGAAATTTTTTTCCAGATTTCCATTTCCTTTTTCAAAGAAATGGTTACATTTTGTAATAAATAGTTATTTATGGCTCAAGGTTTTTAAGCATCAATTTTTGTGTTTTTATTAGTATATTCTCATACTGAATGGGTTGCGAAGGCATTCACTGTGGGCCACTTGTCTGACATACTTAGTGTAATTCAATTCAAATGATGCTAGAGATGGGAGACAGCTGCATGTCGTCGTCATGGGGGAAATGCTGCTTTGCTAGGAACCTTTTCATTTTCTGGAACAGATGGTAGTGGCTGGGAGAATGCTCCACAAACATGCTCATCCTCAAGTGGCGCTATGTACACAACAACTGTTTGGCTGGGAGATGTTTGACCATCTGGCCTAATGTCCCAATCTTGCTGCCAGTGACTACCATCTGTTTCAGTACCTAAAAAGATTCCTAGTGAAGCAGCATTTCCCCCATGATGACAACAGGCCAACAGAACAGCTGTCACAGGCTGGCTCCTATCTCTGGCGGCAGATCTTTTCGACACCGGTAACAGAAATGGGTCTCACGGTATAACACATGCTTCAATTCAGGTGATTTTTATTTTGAGAGGTAGCTGAAACAGTACTGTATCTGTTTCAATAAATGTTTCCAGGTAATTATGTTTTGTCTCTTTTTGATCTCTGGGAAACTTTCTTTCTGGAAAAACCAATATTAAATGCATTTTTACTTTCTTACATATGATGTTTGCACCACATAGCTGTCAACAATTTATTTGATTTGTAACAACTGTAATACTGAAGCATAAGAAAGGCTTTAGAGGTGGTTAAATTAAACAGTTAATTTTTTTATTAATAAAGATAAACTATGTGTCAAGCATGCAAAAAGCGTTAAGGTGAACACTAGATCAGTGGCGAATCCAAGATTTCAGTCGGGGGCTGAGGTGATAAAATTTTAACTTTACTCACCTGACAATAAGAATCACAAATAACACCACAATACTTTCAATAATTTAATGAAAACACAATGAAATAAATAGCCAAAAAATGTTTTCGACCGAGTTAACACTACAAGTAGGAGTGGAATGTCTACAAAAGTGGGAAAATTTTCGATCGTGTCCAGCCAGAAAGAAATACTGTCACATTTTATTTTTTAAAAAAAGAGATCAAGAATAAGCAGGTATAGTGATTTGAAAAAAATCAAGAATTTTGGTTTAGTTCTGGGGGGATTGCAGCCCAATAGCACTCCCTGGATTTGCCACTGCACTAGTTGGCCCATACCTTTTTTTCCTCTCTTCTCAAACAATTAAAATTTGTTTGATACAAGTTAAAGTAAGCATGCACCATTGTTTGTTCATGGAAATTTCAAAAAGTATTTATACTTGAAACTCTTCTGTAGCAAGTGTGCTAATCAAACCACTTTTAACATGGAATTTATAATAATTTATTACAGGTTTAGTGTTGTATATGCATAAAAGAAATCAGCAAAATGAAATTGAATTTTATTTACTGTTAATATTTTCTAATAATTTCAGGAATGTACTGGATTTTGATTTTGAAAAACTCTGTTCTGTCTCCATCTCTCGGATCAATGTATATGCTTGTTTGGTTTGTGGGAAGTATTTCCAAGGTATGTGCATTTTTTTTTGTTTGTTTGTTTCTTGCCTTTTTGAAAATAAAAATTTAAATGTTTATAAATATTAAGGCTTAATGAATGAATGGCTTATGAAATAAATAGTTTTGTGGATAGCCCTTCTTTTGTCTCTCTTTTCCTTTGGGATATTTTGGATCATGAGAGGTTTTTGTTTTGACAAAATAGGCCTCTTACAGAGAAAGATCCAATTTTTAGAATCGAAACCTGCAGTTGACCTTTAATGAGATCTGCAAGGCAGGATTCTATTCTAGTTTTTTCAATAGTGCTTTTTATTAAGATTACTTAGTTTTTTTCCTCCTTATAAAATGTTTTATTTCCATAGTTCACACTCCCTGCATTTATTACTGAGACAACTGTTATCACTTGAAGATTGAAAATTTTGTAATGTGAAATTTTTAACAAATAGTTTTCTCAAATTATGCTTCCATTTACTTTTAAATTACTTATTTATTAGTTTGAAATGTTAAAAAATATTTAACAAAAACACTTAGATAATATATTAAGACAATGATTGTGAAAGTGATTTACTTATACTGTCAATGCAACTTTCAGGCCGAGGACCCAACACACATGCTTACATGCACAGTGTCCAGGCAGGACATCATGTGTTCCTAAATCTGCAGACTCTGCGATTCTACTGCATTCCTGACAACTACGAGATCATCGATTCCTCTCTTGATGACATCACGGTATTGTATTTCAAGGTCACAGTTTAGAAAACCAATCTTGAGTGTCTGTTCCAGGCGTGTAATGGAACCGGCACATCATTCTGGCGCTGCTTTCAATTTTTTATCTTGCCAGAATGCCGCTCTGGCACTGTTTTTTCTATATGCAGGGATGAGATTCTTCCGCTTTTTCGCGAATTTCCGCTTTTTTGTTATTTTGAAGAAATTCCACTTTTTTGTCTTTTTTTCTCTCAAAATTCCGGGTTATTTATTTATTTTTTTTTTACCGCAAAAATTTGCTTTTTTTTTCCGAAAATTCCGCTTTTACACAAAGAAAAGAAGCCTTCCGTTTTCGAAAGAAAATTCTGGGAAAATATGCTCGACCATGCGGTTTAACTCCACCAGCTAGGAAACTAGCTGATTCATCTTCTACTGACGAATCAACATTATATCGGCAAGCTCTGCAAGGATGAACATTCCAACATTCAATGCCATTCAAAGTATTAAGTACCACCTTTTTGCAGAAAACAAAACCTCTGTGGCATATTTTGGAAAAAAAAAAAGATTTTTTTTGCATGAACATGTTAAAAAAAATTAGTTGGAAACTTAAGGTCATCTTGTAGGGCGTACCAAGATGAAGAAGAAAAAAAATGGAACAAAAACAAATAAATAAACTACATGAAAAAAGAAACTCCTGTCAAAAGAGGCAGCTAAAAAGTTGTGTGCAATTGCAACAAAAAAGCAGAGAATAAGACATAAATAAAAAATAAAACATGATTTACCTAGGCATTCTAGAGATAGTGTAGTTCCGATAACTATGCCAGTAATTAAACAGAGAGATACTAATGAAGACTGTTCAAAAACTTTAGCCTGTACTGAAAATAAACTTGCAGAGGATGCAAACACATCCTTTATTGAAGAAAAATCTGTCAAAGATAGAAGGCCTCCAAAACAAGGGGTGAAGCGTGTTAATGGAGATCTGTTACCAACAAAAGCCACAGAATTAAAAAAAACGGAAGAAAACCACTGCTTTAACAATTAAGGAAATGTTTCAAATAGCAATAATGCTAAATGAATCTGCATTGTAACTGTACAATATCTCGACCCCTCTTGCTTTATAAGGTGCAAAATCATTGTGCTCTTACTTTTGCAAAAAAATTATAAAAATAAAAGAAATAAAACAGAAATCAGTATATGATGCATTATTATAATTTATAAAGAGCTAATACACTTTACACAATTGCATGAAGCAAAAGAAATTATTTGTCCTTATTTTTATTTATTTTTTGAGCTAACTTTTATAAAAAGGCTATTAAACATAATTCTTCTGAGACTTCTGTTGGGTGTAGATTGAATCGCAATGATGTGCAGGTGGTAAATGTTTAAATGTCTAATTTTGTATTTTCTGATGCCCCTGATGATGTGTTAAACTTGTTTGTTAACTTTTAATGTGAACGATTTAATAATAATTTATATTCTTTTTCATATTTATACACACTGAATTATAAATAATTAAGTTATTAATTATTATAGTGTAATATTTTCATCATATTGCGTGTTCTGATGTTTTACTTCTTAAAACATCTTTCGCGTATAAATTATGGTACAAATGTTTTGCTCGCGTATGATTTCAGTCTTTTTGCTTTTTTGCCAATCTCATCCCTGTTTATGAGAAATAAATAAGAAAAAACTTGTAAGATGCTCACCCTCCTTAACCCTCTGACTGCATAATTTTTTAAAATTACTATTTAGATGCAACATTTTATAATATGTTCAAATACCGTTGAGCCAAGCTAATTGTTATTCACAAGCAGGGATTTATTAGTATAATATGATTCAACATTTTAAAAGTACTAAGTAAACCTATTAGCTTGCAAAAATCATAGGATGTCTCTGAAAACAAACGAACTTCCAACCCACGGAAATCACGGGATATGCAGTCGGAGGGTTAAAACAATGTGGTCTTTGTCTAATCCTTACCCTTGAAAATATGAAAAAAATTTAAAGTAATAAAGTGTCAAGTGGTGGCAGGAAAAGATTAGAAACATTAAGGTTGCAAACATTTAATTGTATTTTAATTTTCGACTTTTCCTATAATTTACTTACTTAATTATTACTTAATTTTAGTATAGCTTGAAATCAAGGCAATTCTTTAAAAAATTAAGCTTTATCATCGTCATTATATTCATTCATTTTGCTACAGTACGCATTATGTTAATGCTTGATCAAAAATGAAGTGTTGGCATTTTATTATTTTACAGCTTCAATACCTAGATAAAATAATTTTAGATTTCAAATGCAAAAATATTATATTATGAAGTAATCCCCTGCTCTACTTCATCACCCTGTCCATTTTGCCACCACCCCACCCTAACAATATCACCAGGCCAGAGCGTCCCATCACTGCTTAATTTATGACTAAACCACTGGTCTCTTCACACGCGTAATGTTTCGATTTGTGTTTTTTCAGTACGTGCTGAAGCCAACTTTTACCGAAAAAGAAATCTCTGCCCTGGATCAGAACGATAAACTTTCTCGGGCTTATAATGGAATGACATACATGCCAGGTAAAATACTTATATAATTATAATAATTTATAATATCTTATAATAATATACATATATATTAATTACTTATAATAATATATATAATATTTTTAATTATTTATAATATTTATTATTTATAGTAATTATTATATAATAATATATATAAGTAAATAATTATATATAATAAAGTGTGTTATACTTTAATTCAAATGTGGTTATGAGATGGCAGGTGCTGCTGCAAGATCTGCCATTGAACTGCATTCATTTCTTACTAGCTGCCTTCGGTGACCAGCTTGTTTGCCTGGAATATAATTTCAATTGAATCTCTTGTGTATTTTGATATTCATAATTCCCTTCAGAAAGTAATTTTAAATTTCATTTGTGATAGACATTTAACCCATGTTCTTTCGGTACCCTTGCACCTGTTCGTGAATGTCCATAATGGTGTTATATAATATCCAATTGCACGCTTTCAGCACGAACTTCACTCTCTTATTCAGAGTGTGTAGCGTCATGAAAAGTGCTTAAATTTGAAAACCTTTTTTAAGCACCTTAAAAGTGCTTAATTTTGAAATAAATGTGCTTAAAGCTACTGAATTTTCTCGAGAAGTGCAAAGAAAACATTCTTTTTTTGTTTCCCCAGATGTTGGATACGATAAATCGAAAGCTTAGTCATAAAGCTTTGTTTACCGGATGTATCAAAAAGGATACCGGATGTTTCAGGAAAAAAACCCCCCCCCCGCCCCCCCCCCCGGGGGGGGCCAATCGATCCAGGGGTGTTAACACATGTTAAGATAATGCTTTGTAGTTCAGTCAACGGAAGCCCAAAATGGGATGAAAAAAACATTTAATCATATAAAGTTTTGAAAATTGGAACACATGTTCGCAAGAGGCTTCTGTTGAACTTATTAAAAGTCCCTGGTCTTGGGGCGGGGGAGCTCGCCCCACCATCTTTGATTTCATCCCCCTTTTTTTAGTTTTTCTTGAATATGGTGAAAACTATTCAGTTTTCAAATGACAATTGATTTAACAAATTAAAGAGCATGAAATTCTCTACAAATACATGCATTTATTATTCTTCTAGCTTTAATAGTTTCTGAGGTAATGGGTCTCGCAGTTTGCCACCATCTTGGATTTCATCCCCCTTTTACAGTCTTTTTTGAATATCTCAAAAACTATTCAGTTACATATAATACAGCTAATTCATGATCGTAAAATTCCCTACAAATGCATGCTTTTATTTTTCTTCTAGTTTTAATAGTTTCTGAGATATTTAAGAAAAACTATTATCTCAAAAACTATTAAAGCTAGAAGAAATATAAAAGCATGCATTTGTAGGGAATTTTACGATATTTAATTTTTTGTATTACATGAAATTTAAAATTGAACAGTTTTCAAGATATTGAAGAAAAATTTAAAAAGGGGGATGAAATACAAGATAGTGACAAACTTTGAGACCCATTATCTCGAAAACTATTAAAGCTAGAAAACTAAAAGCATGTATTTGAAGGAAATTTTTTGCTCTTTGATTTGTTGAATGGATTGTAATTTTAAAACTGAATGGATTTTGAGATATTCAAGAAAATCTAAAAGAGCGGGATGAAATCCAAGATGGCAGCGTGAGCTCCCTCAGGGCCATGGACTTTTAGTATGTTCATCAGGAGCCCCTCACGAACATGTTTACCAATTTTCAAAACTATACAACTTAATGTTTTTTTCAAACCCTTCATTGACTGGACTATTAGTGACCTTTTTTCCGCTTCCTCTTTTTTCAACAATGCTCACTGCCGTATATTGAAATACTGGTATGATTATCCTGAAGGGACAAATTAACTGGTAATTTGTTAATTTTAAGAAATATTTTAAAAGGTCACAGATTTTTATTGTTAATCTTATAAAAAAAAGTTGACTTAATTTTTGGTAATGACAATTGCATTATCATTTTTATTTTTTCTTCAAATAAAAAAGACAGCCTTTATTTTACAATAGAAAACATTATGCAAATACAGAAATAAATATTAAAATTTAAAAAATACATATTTAAAATTAAAAAATATATATTTTTTTAAAAATTTCAATAAAAACTATGAATTATTATATAACAGAAATCTTCCTATGCACAGAAAATACGTGGGTCTATGTTTACATGCATGCACTAAAGGTGCTTAATTTTTTGACTAAGGTGCTTAAAAAGTTCTTAAAAGTGCTTACTTTTTGCAGCAATTTCTCACTATGCACCTTGTTATTTCTCTTGCAAAATTTGCATTTGACTTCAAAATTAAAATGACCCAGCACATTTTACTTCCAGCAGCATGTTAGCTGGATAAAAATATGCTGATTAAAACATTGCATTAAACATTAAGATATTACCTTAACTTTCAACAATGGAAGAGAATCATGTGAATAAATTTTTGTTTAATTAATGAAAACGGTTTGAATTGCATTGCAACAATGAGAAGTCTTGTTGTAAATGATGCCAAAAAATTTATTAAAATAAGAGAAAAAATCATACGACAAACTTAATTGATATCATTGAAAAAATGTATATTTTTTAATTTTCAGATGATATTAAAATAATTTTTGTGCTGTAATATGTTTGGAAGTTATTACATAAATAGCCAAAATTTAGTTTAAATTTTAATTAATTAAAATTTCAAAAAAAGTGGCTCTGAGGTGCACATTCCCACCCTTCAAGGTATGTTTGTGCCAAATTTCATAGCTGTGGGTCCAGTGGTCTGTCCTGTTGAGTGCCAACACACACGCATTCTCCTTTATTATTTGTCGAGATGCTAAAGTGCAGGCATGCATTCGAAAAGGGTGTTTTCAAGACTGGCAAAAACAGTGGAATTCGAAAGCAGAAAATAAATTTTTAAATCTTTGATCACTCCATGCAGGCCCTTTCCAGACATCATATACTGAATTGTTACAGATTGGTCGCTCAAGGCTTACCAACTGATATTACTCTTTTTCGGAACCTCTACCATCTTGCAATTGCTATGGGGAAATTTAATTATAAAGCATATTTTGATTGATCGTTTAGCCTGAATTTGTTCCACTTTAAATATTTTACTCCGCCATCTCCGAGTTACCATTTTTAATTGGGCAATTTGATATTATATGATAGTTAATTGAATGCTATATGGTACTTGATTTTATCAATTCATGGTATTTTTAGTTCCTAACAGTTTCTTGTTTTATACCTTGAACTAGATGTTTTAGTTTTAAAACTGGAATAAATTATTGGTGTACTTAAAACTTTTAGTTGTGGTGCAGTTCATCCTATAAAAGGATCCTGTGCCAGAATAATACTACCATCCTATTCTATACTTAAATATTGTATAATACAATTCCAGTTGCAGAAAGAAAAAAATTAAATGGAGTGTATTACATTATAGAAGTGAATAGATATAAAATTTTATGGCACATTTGATCTGCAATGTTTTCTGTTCTCTATTATAATTTCCAAGTTAAGTATTTAAGGATATTAAGCATAACTCAAATTCTGCTTTGTCTAATTAAATTTGTTTATCTAATATGAAAAAGCCTACGAGACTTTTCTTGTGCCTCTCTTGGACCCCTTTGGTGGATGATTTTAGTATCGTCAGATCAATTAGATCCTCAGCAATGGGGTAAAATAAAAAATAAGTTGCAAATCTTTTGTAAACATAAATTTGAAGCAAAACTTTATGTATCAATATCTCATTGTAAGATGTGTTGAGATTGTTAGAATACAAGCAATATTATTGTTACTGATGACTAAATAATTGTGATAATTAGTTATAGAGAGATTTGAAAAATGTTTTTTGATGTTCATTCAGTGTATGAAAAATAAAAATGGATAATTGAAATGAAATTGTGTAAAAATGAAAATATATAGAACATCAAAATCTTATTTGAGATGTTATGTGTATCATTTCATTTAGAAAACTTTGTTTCATTTTACTTTTGTGTTTCACTTAATAAATCTTTTTTTTTTTTTCCCCTTCCAGGAATTGTTGGTTTAAACAACATAAAAGCTAATGATTACTGTAATGTGATTTTACAGGTAATATTTTGGAATTACATTAATTTCTTTTATATTATAAAATGCTTTGAATTCCTTTTGATGAGTGCTTTTGATTTATTAATACTTAGAATTGATAAATATTGTACAAATAAAGTAGTATTTTTTTTCCAAATCTGTAATTTTATTTTGGATTAAAAATGAAATATTTCTATGCTCAAAATATTGAAGCTATTTTTTTTTTTTTTGTAACAAATTTAAATCTTACTCTGCTTTGGCTTGAAATTTTATAGGAAAAGGTTCACAACAAATGTTTCGGCAAATACAATATAATTTTGGAATGAGGTTAGTAATTTATATATATTTGAAAGGTTTTTATTTATATTTGAAGGGTAAACTTTTGTTAAAATAAATTATGGAAGGAAGTTTTACTTTTTTTTTCTGAGTCAAAATACTGCGTACACTATTATTATTCTTTCTGTCCAACTTTGATTGCCCAATTTGCCACGTTTTCCTGTCCAAAATTAGAAGTCTATCATATATTTATTTTGAAAACGTAAAATAAAATTAAATGTAAGCCAAGTTTATAGTCCAGTCAATGAAAGAAAAATAGAAAAAGAAAATGGTGTAGTTTTGACATTTGGCACAGTTGTTGGGAGTAGTGTCCCAAACGACATACTGAAAGTCCCCACCGGTGGGGGATTTAAAGGGTGCGTTTTCAGTTTTTGTTAAATATCTCAAAAACTATGCATTCTATAAAAAAACACTCAATTACAAAATTAAACTACATGAAATTTCCTACAAAAAAAGTCCTATGTTGTTTTTTTTAGCATCAATAGTTTAGAAGATAGAGGGGGATTTAAAAGTTAATATTTCTAAAATTCCTTATTGTAATGGTAAAATCGATTAAAAGTGCTGAATCAACAACCCTCATAATAACCTCATGCCTATATAATAATTATTCAAGGGTAGTATTGCATGTGTGAGAGTGAGGGGGGTAACAAACCCATTTGATGAACAATTATGCTCCATTCCTCCCCTCTCATCCGTTCCACTTCACAAGTTTCCTTCTACTCGTAGTCCAGTCAACGAATTGTATATTTTAATAAAAGGTGTAGTTTTGAAATTCGGAATTTCGCACAGTTGTTGAGGAGAGTGCCCTAAACGACATATCAAAAGTCCCCACTGGTGGAGAGTGCGCATGGGTATGGGGGGTTGAAGGGGGGATTATTTCTCAGTTTTTCTTAAATATTTCGAAAATTATGGATCCTAGCTAAAGAAGCTCAATTATAAAGTCAAACTACATTAAATTTCCTACAAAACTAGTCCTAAATGTTTTGTAGAATGAAATTTTAGAAACAGCGAGTTTAAAAGTGAATATTTCAAAAATTCTTTATTGTAATGGTAAAATCAATTAAAAGTGCTGAAGCAACAACCCTCAGAAAGACCTCATGCCTATACAATAATTATACAAGGGTAGTATTGTATGTGTCGAGAGTAGTGGTGGTAACGGGAAGGGAGGGACGATAAACCTTTTGATGAACAGTTGTGTTCCCTTCCTCCCTTCACATCCTTTACTCAGTCTTTTGGTTCTGTTAACGCTCCAAATGAGTGTATTTAGACAGTATAATCTAAATCTACATATCTATGCTGAATTTAACTTAAAAGCTCGGAACCAGTCTGTCGCAGTTCAACAGAAACATTTTCTTGCCATTGAAGGAATAAGACCAGGCATGTTCAATTACTAACACAGAAAATGGCTGCTAAAGGACCCCCCCCCCTTCCCCGCTGCTCCGACACATGCAATACTACCCTTGTATAATTATTATATAGGCATAAGGTTATTATAAGGGTTGTTGATTCAGCACTTTTAATCGATTTTACCATTACTATAAGGAATTTTAGAAATATTAACTTTTAAATCCCCCTCTATCTTCTAAATTATTGATGCTACAAATACAATGTAGGACTTTTTTTTGTAGGAAATTTCTTATAGTTTAATTTTGTAATTGAGTGTTTTTTTTTATAGAACCCATAGTTTTTGAGATATTTAACAAAAACTGAAAACGTACCCTTTAAACCCTTGCTCACTCCCCACTGGCGGGGACTTTTAGTATGTCATTTAGGACACCACCCCCAACAACTGTGCCAATTTTCAAAACTATGCCATTTTTTTTTTTTAAACCGTTGTCTGGACTATTAGTGGTCTTATTTTGCATATTAAGCTTAATATTTAAGTACACCTGTGGTACCTTGTTACTTTCACACAAAAGTCCAACTCACAAAATATTACTGAAGGTAGTTGACGGTTTCTTTCCTGGCTTTCTTTGGCTGTATGGGGAAGACGGTAGTGATTGTTTGAGGATCCTGTAGAAAAGTGCTGTAGCAGATGCATTAGAAACAGGTTTTTAAATGTTTTTCCCAAGTCCAAAATTTGCAAATAAATAAGAAAATGAAAGATAATTTATGATGAATAAAAATTATAGATATTGTGCTATAAAATTTGTCTTGTAAATAAATATGAAATTTTCCTTGCTTATGTATTACTTTTAATCTCACTCTTCATGTCTTTTTTTCCCTTGTTCAGCTGCATTTGCATAAATCTTTATAAATGAGAACAAGGACTACAGGGAAAATAATCCAGAAAATTTATTTGGAAGCTATATTTTTAATTAAGTTTAATTAAAAATCTAATTATTATTTTTATCCTGTGTATTATTTCTGTTGTCAATATCCTTTTTCCCAGCTAATGCAAAGCTAATCAATGAGTATGGTATCATTAAATAGGTTGTTTTTTTTTACCAACCTCAATGATAGTACACTCACTTTGTGTTGAAACACAGTGTTTGTTTCAAAATTGAAGTTAAAAGAAAAATTCTCACTTCAGTTGATTTAACTCTGATTCCATGCACTGAAAACTCAAATGAAATACTTATTTGCTCTGCATATTTCAGTAATATGCAAAATGTTTGAATGAAATGCAAATAAATATAATAAATGTTTTTAAAAATAAATAAATGTTTAAATATAATGCAAAAAAATAAAAAATTGGTTGTAATCACAATGTTTGGGTTGTTTCATGTACTGAGTTATTTGTATTCAGTGTTTGTTTACTAGATTAGTTGGCTTTTTTTTAGTTTCTGCCTGACTTTCTCAAAATTTCTTTTTATTTATTTCAATATTTACTTTGAACACGCTTGCATAATTATTAACTAAACCATTTCGGGAAGGTGTCAAGATACAAAAGTTTTGTGCAGGTTTACAGGTTAACTAATAATTAAATTATTCAAAAATTAATTAAAAACACAATTTTGAGGTTAGCGCAAAAACGCGTCACTGCTTGGTGTGGTATCAAAAATTACAGCACCACCACAGTTACAATGCATGAGCCGCTGCTGCTAACACAGTAGAATCCGAACATCTTTTTTTTAAATTTCCTGAAAATTTTTACTGAAAAATGAAGGAAAAATAACAAATTATGAATCAAAAACAAAGCTAATGTTTGTTCCTAACTTAAAAGAAGTATACGAATTGGTCTTTAAGAATGAATACAGCACCTTAATGAGTATAAACAAACTCTACCCTCCACTTGTTTGCCACTGTACCCACAAATCGCCACATGCTCCTTCCGTACGCCTTCACAGAGTTAATACTCCACTGCATTTGGTGTATCAAGAGTATTTTACCAAATTCTCTAGAATCTGAAGAAAGGTCAGCCCCAAGTAGCTTGGATTCCTGGGGTTCTACTGTAGTATTCAAGTCATAGGCATCATAATTTAAGACTAACTTCTCTATCTTTGTTTTCTAATTGTGGTTCTTCTTGCCCTTGAAGGCTCTGTCACACGTTCCACCTCTTCGTGACTTCTTTTTGCGTGAGGAGAACTACGTGTCGATCAAGAGACCGCCTGGAGACACTCTCTTCCTTCTGGTGCAGAGATTCGGAGAGCTGCTCCGAAAGCTGTGGAATCCGCGGAACTTCAAGGCCCACGTGAGCCCTCATGAGATGCTGCAGGCTGTTGTGCTTTGCAGCAAAAAGATGTTTCAGATCACAGAGCAAGGTAATTAATTTTCAGTTTACAGTAAATTCTCGATTATCTGGCATTCAAGTATCTGAAAAGCTCAACTAACCGGAAAAATTAGAAAATTAGTTTTTCTAAAAATTTTGCATCAGAGTGCCAGAATGTAGCGCGCCGGAACTGTTCCATTCACGCTGGCAATTTATTTCTGGAATGCAACATCCGCTCCGCAAGGAAGGGTGTAGAAGGAAAAAAAGCAATATACAGTGCAGTGATGTACACAGACTTGTTTTACTGGGGGAGGGGGTTTAAAAGCAAAAGTGAAAACCAAAGAAAAAAAAAAGTTCCTCACCTTCCACTGAAAAAGCAAAATCAACAACCCCCCCAAAAAAAATGGTTAAGGGATAGAATCAGTAAAAAAAAAGGCTACAATCTCCTCCATTTTTCCCATCACACTCAACTATCCGGACTTTTCAGGTATCCGGAAATCGGCGTTTCCCAAGCATGCCAGTTAGTTAAGCTTCTACTGTAGTTCCAGGGTACCCACACTCCTTGAAAATCCTTAAAAACTCTTTGAATTTTATTTCCCTTACTCAGGGCTTGGAAAAGTACTTGATTTTTCATTATGTCCTTGAAATAAGCAAAATACCCATCCAATATTTTTTTCGAATAGAATAGAAAACCAATTTGTGACTTGGTTTTGCCTTGGGAATTACACAACCAGAAAAAGGGTGATTATATGAGAATGCTGTCAATCATCAATTTTTTCGATCTTCGTATATTCAATGACAGCTTAATTTGACAATATGGTAAAAGCTACAGAGGGTATTTCCCCATCTAGTAAAATAGTCTTACAATTATCCTAATGTATTTTGAGAGTAACTGATATATTTGAACAGAATTTTGTTTTAAATAACAATAACCGATTTTCTCTGTAATGAAATTTGTTTTCAACATGCTTGTTATTAAATTTCATAGAGCCAGGGAAGTCTTGTGTTCATGTGAACACAATAACTCAGAAACTTAAATAGCTAGATGGATAAAATTTGGCACAGAGTTTTATCATTAGAATTGTAGATCTGTATCAAATTTTTTATTTCAGAAATAAAAATGCAAACGATTAATTTGATTTAAATTTATAAATTGCATTTTTATGTCTAAAATATGTAATTTTATGGTCCTTAGATTGTCTTTAAAAGGTCCTTGAAAAGTCATTGAATTTTTTGCCTATGAGCATTACAACTTTGTGTGGAGGGGCTCGATATTTTTATCTATTTTTTGCATTATTTTCAAAGTAATTTAATTTTTTTACTTGCAGGAGTCCTGTACTTGAAATTATTCCAATTAAAATCAAGTACTGATTTAATTTTATTAACATTATCTTTTTTTGGCAACAAAGCTGCTGAATCATGAGCTCCGATGTTTTGGATGGTGAAGCGGAAATTGGGATTCTTTCTGATAAACTGAAAAAATTGTATAGTATTTTTAGTAATATAACTGGGAAAAAAGCCGCCAGTAAGAAACAAAAGGATACTTTTAATGATTTAAAAGCTGATGTTTTAATGTTGTATGTGGATGCAGTGACCAAGATGGCTTCTGTCCAGGAGAATGGTGCTGATCAGCCAAACAACATTATGGAGATGTTTATTGACCTGAAATATGAGTTCTCATCCTTCCGTATTGACATTAATACTAAAGTTGACCACATTTCTAAGCAGATCGCCCCTGAAGGTATTGCCAGACATCCCAAGCTTCAAGAACTTAACTTGCATGAAGAGCTTGTAAAAGTAAATTTGAAACTTGAGGTTAAAACATATGTTTCTGCGGTACGGAATAGCTCTAGTGCTGTAAAAAGAGTCAAATCTGACTCAAAGTTGGTGATAAATGGCGCCAATAAGATATCGCCATTGAAAAGTGTGGATAAGTTGCTCAACAGAAAAGCGATTTTTCTATCAAGACTTAGTCCTGATACTACTGTTTACGAGGTATCTCAGTTTTTGAACCCTTTAAAAGTCAATCATCTTTTGTGCCGTAGAATTGGGACTAAATTCCAGTTGTATGCTTCTTTTCATGTTGAGGTTTTTGAGAGCGATTTTAATCTCCTATCTGATGCATCGATTTGGCCTGCGGGCTGTCTGGTTACCGAATTCTTTGGTAGATCGAAAAAAGATTAGATTTATCCAGGCAATACCAATCTTCCTTGTGACCCTGGCTTTACTAATACTCATGCCGGAAACAGCAATTGACTCTCTGTTTTTTATCAGAATGTCCATGGTCTTTGTACTAAAACTGCTGATTTTTATAGTTTTGTGGCTTCTGAAGACTTTGCTGTTATCTGTTTGACTGAGACTTGGCTATGTGAGCAAATTGACTCATCTGATCTTTTTGATGATCGATACCCCATTTTTCGCAAAGATTGTGATTCTACCACCAGTTCTTGTAAACGTGGCGGTGGAGTAATGGTTGCTCTCAAGAAAAACATATAGATACAAAACATATCTGCTTCCCAAATTCATGTTCCTCTGATTGATCTTGAGTGTATTTGGATCTCAGTCAAATTGAAATTCGGAAAAAGTTGCTTTTATATGTTTTGTATCTACCACCTGCTTCTGGTATTGACAGATATATTAATTTTTTTATCGTTTTGGCTCTTTTGCAAATATTTTTATCTGTGGTGATTTTAACTTGTATATTAACAATAATTTTAATTATTCTTATAGTCTGTGCCCGACTCTTAGTGAATTGTTAAACTTTATGCATCTTTTTTTAATTATGAAACAGATAAATAGGATTCTTGATTGTAACGGCAAATATCTTGACTGCATTTTATCTAATATTGTCTGATGCGATATTGCAATTCGACGCAGTGACCGCCCTCTGGTTATTGAGGATTGTCATCATCCTGCACTCCCTATTTTTATGCAATTTGTACCAATACCTGCACATACCAATAAGAGTACTGACCATGTTTTAAAATATAATTTTAAAAGAACTGACTTTCGATCATTATGGTATTCAATCCGTGAGATCGATTGGAATTTTTTTACTTACTTTTGGTGACTTAAATGATGCAGTTTATAATTGTTTAGACAATGTATTTTCCTGAACTATTCCTTTAAAAAGAGCTATTACTAAGAAATTTCCTTTTTGGTATTCGGTTGAGACCAGGTGATTGTTGAAAAGGAAGGAAATAGTTCACCACTTACTTTTAAGACATAGAAATCCAGTTTTTATTGATGAATTTAGGTCTTTACGTACTGGTGTTAAGTTTGGTATCAACAGGGATTGTGGCAATTATTTACATCTCATTGAGAAAGATTTAATTTCTGAACCAAAGAAGTTTTGGTCACATTTTAAAAAGGACAAAAATAATAATTACCATTTGCCTGGCAAATTATACTATACCCATAAATGTTTTATCAATGACATCTGATATAGCTAAAGCTTATGCTGATTACTTTTGTTTGGTATTCAAGCCTAGTTCTGAAAATGACAGTAATGATGCCGTTGATTTCAACGGCTTCGGCGATTTCATTGGGATTGACACTGTCACCTATGATGATGTGGTTGTGGCTATTAAGGAGTTGAAATCTACTTCAACTATTGATATTGATAATATTCCCCCTTTCATTATTAAGGGCTGTGCTGAGTTTCTGGTCTATCCCCTTCTTGCATTGCTTAACCTTTCTGCGAAAACAGATACATTTCCCCATCTCTGGAAGTTGTCTGGAACATTAATAAAAAAATTTTGTTTATAAACAACTTTTGTTTTTTTTTATAAAAAAAATGAAAACCAGTTATTTTGAGTGGTTATAACCACGAGGTTAAACCAGATGTGAAAAAACGTGAATAAACGAAAACTATTATTTTCGTAATAACTGCCATCCCAACCTAAAACTTGAACTGACCAAGGGCCCAGTACAGGACATAATCCAGCCCTGCCTATCAGTTCTGTAACTATAGAGTAGCAGAGCTGACAAAATGCCAGGGCCCACAATTACATAGACACTGCTGATGTCCTGTCCTCCGGGAGTGAAAAATAAATCCAAGATATAAGCAAAACCGTTGCTGTGACAGATGACGCAAAATTAAATTGGTACTCTTGCCGTTAGTGTTCAACAAAAAGAGAGTTTCTTAGGTTTTGATCATCATTCAGACATGAAAACAAAAAACTCTTCTTCTATTACTGAACTTGTAGATCTACCATTTATACAAAACATTTTGTGTCATGAAGCCCGAAGTGTGTATTTCTCGGATGTTATTTGTAACCATCTGCCATCACAACTTCATTTTCAAAATTAAAATTTATTAAACCCTACTTGAGGAATTCCATGGGACAATAGATAATTTTGCTGAAATGAAAGCTCAAAATAAATCATTTTGAATTAATTTCAAAATATTGTTGATTTATGGAAAATAAAAGTGCAAATAAATGCTGAATTATTTTCTTGCTTCTTCTAAATTATAATATCCTTCAAAATTAACTAAATGTTAAAGAGGGATTAAGCATTTCAGAAATGAAGTAGTTTTATTATTAGTGGCAATGGGTTTCATTTCCTAAGGGATTTAACCTATAAATTTTCCAGGGACCCGTACTGTATAGTTATGCTGCTGTATACTCTATGTTCTGTTTATCTTAAAGCCATGGAAAGGATTCCATAAATTTTTTAACTCTTTCTTCCAAATGTAGAGTTTGTAGCGATTTGCTTATGCATGTGTAAAAACTCGTAGCTTGTCAGCTCTTTGCTTTGCAAGTCCAACAGCTGATTGACACCATTACCTTTAACCCTTTATAGGGCCATTTTTTTTCTAGGAGTGGTATAATAAAATAACTTTAGGATTAAGATTCATTTAAGGAAAGAAATTCATTTAGCTTATGTGATGACATTTTTTGTTAATTAATTTTATTAATTAATAATTAATTACTAAGTCAAGACACTTCATTATGGTTTGAGATAAGAAATTCGAACCTCCAGGTTTTTGTTTCATCCAAAAATTTGGCGATGACTTGCACCAACCTTAAAAAATGCATTTAAAAATTGATGAATTTGGTGAGAAGTGTATTCCCACGTCCCTAGAAAGGGTTAACTACCAAATGCAATTGTCTGGCAGGAATGACAATTTGTATTAGATGACAATTTAATAAGATTTGGGTTTAGTTTTTGCCTCATTTTTGAAATGAGAACAAATTTCCTTTTTATTTATGTTATTTGTTCCTGAATTTTGCACTTGTATTTTTTTCTTAAATGGGAAATATTGGAAGCGAGAGGGAAGAAGAATGAATTTCAGTTGAGGTATTCTGAAACTGAAATCAGGGTTCCCACGGTCTTTGAAAATCCTTGAAAACTCTTTGAATTTTATTTCCCTTACTCGGGTCCCTGGGAAACTACTTGATTTTTCGTTGGGTCCTTGAAAAATAAGCAAAATGTCCATCCATTATTTTTTTTAACAGAAGTGAAAACCAGTTTGTGACTTGGTTTTGCCTTGAGAATTCCACCACCAGAAAGAGGGTGTTGGTTTTGGAATGTTATCAATCATCAATCTTTTCTCTCTTTGTATTTTCAAAAACAGCTTAATTTGACAATACAGCAAAAGCTACAGAGGGTATTTCTCTGCAGAATAAAACATTCCTGTAATTATCCTAATGTATTTTGAAAGTAACTGATATATTTGAACAGAATTTTGTTTTAAATACCAATAACCGATTTTCTCTGCAATGAAATCTATTTTCAAAGTGTATGTTTTTAATTTCATAGAGTCGGGGAAGTAATTTAAATAGCTAGATTGATAAAATTTGGTGCACAGTTTTATCATTAAAATTGTTGATTCGTATCAGTTTTTTTATTTTAAAAATAAAAATGCAAATGATTAATTTGATTTAAATTTATCATTTGCATTTTTGTGTCTAAAATATGTAATTTTATGGTCCTTGAATTGTCTTAAAAAGGTTCTTGGAAGTCCTTGAATTTTTTCCTCAATAAGAGTGGGAATTTAGGGTCTTCATTATAGCTTTCCTTCAAAATAATGGCATGCATTTAGAAAACTCAAGTGCTTATTAAAATTGCATATGAAAGTGGATTGTTCCTTTTTCTCGTAGGCGACCCCATCGCATTCCTGTCTTGGTTCCTCAACAGCTTGCATTCTGCTCTTAATGGAACTAAGAAGCCCAACAGCAGCATAGTCTACAAAACATTCCAAGGTGCCCTCAGAATATACACTCGAACACTGCTGCCAATCGATGCAGTGAGTATTGACTGAAACTTTATTGTTCTCATGATTTTAATTTTCTGAAAACCAGATTTTTGAAGGAATAAATACATCATGAAATTATATCATACAAATTTAAAAACATTTTATCCAGAATTTCAGCCCGTTTCCTTTCAATGACTGCCTTCAATTCATCAACTGTTTTATTTTGTGCCATAAGCGTTACTCCTAAGAAGACCCCACTAAAGAAAAATTCCAGTGGTGTTTGCCTCATTGCCATAATTTAATGTCCTTTGAAACTCCTGGTTTTTTTCACATTTCACCAAATACTACTTACAAAACACGACACTCCTATCTGTATCTTTCTCATCGAGAGCATGTCATGTCGGTATGTAACTATTTCACTTAAATCTCTTCAAAATACGAAAGGCACTATCCTTTGGTATTCTGACTTCACGAGCTGTGTGGTGGAGCAGTGGTTTTGGCTGTATGCAACACCCTTCCTTCCATGTCTGCACCACTCGATCTTTGTCTTCCAGAACATTGTCTCTGAATATTCTGAACAGTTCCATCTGCTTCAAATTTATCTCTAATTTGTCTTATTGCAAGTCTTCTATGCAGATCAATTTAAAAATTCTTGCCAAAATTGTCTTCACACTTCCATCATGTCTTCTCACTTTCAGTACCACTTTTACGCAAATTTTATTTCTTCAAACTTTTACGAGATCTTGTTCCGGAAGTAAGCTTTGCTTTTCATGCTTTTACACAAGAAAGCTTTATTGCAAACACAATCATTCAACGAAATAACAAAGTACAAACTTTTAGCTATTTCTCCACATATTCACCTCTGACATTGATATATTTGTCGTACCGTGAAATCAATTTCAAGAAACCATCCTGGTAGAAATCTGTGCCCAACGATTGCATTATCATCTGAGAACAAAACCCCTCGACTTAAGAGCCCTGGTCTCTTGCGTCGGATGGCGGATATCAGTTTGGTGAGGATGTTGCAATAGCGTGTTGCATTGACAGTCCCTGAATTGAAGGAATCAATCAAAATGACACACTTTGCATCCCAGAACACTGTCAGCACAACCTTCTGTGCGGAGTGCGACACTTTGAATTTTTTTTAGTTGCGGGTGAGTTGGGATGCTCTCGCGTCATTGAGGTGGACTTGGTATCTGAGGTAAAGCTGCGCACCCATGACTCATTGCCTGTGATGCTCCTGAAAAGAAAGTGAGAGATGAAGAGGTTCAGTTGGCTGTGAAGAACTTCCTTCACTCGCTGGGCACCGATTTCTACCAGGATGGTTTCTTGGTATGACTTGGTGGTGAATATGTGGAGAAATAGCCAAAAATTTGTATTTTGTTACGACATTGTATGTTTCTGTTTGTAATAGAGCTTCCTTGTGTAAAAGCGTGACAAAGCTTACTTTCGGAACATCCTTTGTATTTGAACATTTTTTTCCCAAACAATAATTCTGCATTTTACCAACTAATAAAGTATCGTAACATTTTTTTTACGACACCCTGTATATATGAAGTAGAAAGGTAGAATGACTGGTATGTATCTTAAAACGTGTGTTGGTTTCTTAACATTTTCAAAATGAGAAAATCACTTCAGATTGTTCAAGTTGAATTTATCTCCAACAAAAAAACCCCGATATCAATCAATCGGAAGTAACAGATCAAATGACTGCATTTAGCTATGAAATAAAACATATAGACTATAAATTTTAAGTTATGAATTAGGATAAGTTATTTACAACATCATAGTCGCAGGAAGTTCTTTGCCTAATCTTATTTTTAGAAAATTTCTCAAAAGGAGAACACCAGGTACAGGGGTCACCGATTTTTTTCAAATTTTGTACATATGTAGCAGTGCCTTAAAACAATACAACATGCAAACCACAAGTTCTACAACTCAGTGATTTTTGAGAAAATCGATCAAAAGCTTTAGCGACCAGTTTGCTGCAAATTTAGTCTGAGATGGCGGTGGACGAGTGATTAGCGTCCGAGCTGCATAATTGCTGGGTCGCCGGATCGAGTCCCACACTGAACTTCTTTTATATCATTTAAATATTTTATAACGAATAATTACGTTAATATGCATGGGTATTTATAGAACTAAAGCGTTTAGTAATTCTGCCAATTTTTTATTATAATTTTATTCATCACATTATATGCCACCATCTTGTTAGTGCGGCAAAAGTGAATTGGCTAATATTAATTACGATTCATATAATGTGATGAATAAATTTATAATAAAAAATAAATTTTTATCTTACAAAAAAAATAGCAGAATTGCTAAACACTGTTGAAAGTTCAATAAATATCCATGTATATTAACATAATTTTTTGTTATAAATATTGAAATGATAGAAAAGAAGTTCAGTGTGGGACTCAATTTGGTGTCCCAGCAATTACAGAGCTCTGGTGCTAACCGCTCGACCACCACCATCTCAGACTAAACTTGCAGCGAACTGGTTGATATTCTACCGACTAAAGTTTTTGTTCGATTTTCTCGAAAATTACTGAGTTGTAAAACTTGTGATTTGCATGTTGTATTGTTCTAAGGCACTACTACAAATATACAAAATTGGGAAGAAAACGGTGCCCTGTACCTGGTGTTCCCCTTGTCAGTTATTCCGCATGTTATGCAAGTTAAATGTACTATCGATGAACGGATCACATCTCAATTTAAAGGACCTAACCTGTAAATTGCCTGTATTGGTTATTGCAGTCAGCTAAAGTAAATATTATTATTTTTGTTTATTTTTTATTTGGGTGTGCCCAAATGAAAAAGAATACGACAATTGAATATAAAGAATATTTGAATTACAGATCACATGTAGCATGACACCTATACACAGTGGCGGCTCGTCCATTAGGGCTGCAGAGCTGCAGCCCCCCACCCTAAAATTATTTTAAAAGCTTATATATTCTTACTTGAGAACTTTTCTTAATCTTATTTGAGAACTTTTTCACTTTTAAGAGTTCAATGATCAATGAAAATGGCAGAAAAAAGTAATTAAAAGCATAAAAGGAAGACGAAAAATCAATCAACAAGTAAGGGAGTTGAGCTGCAGAGACTTGCGCCCTTCCAAAAGATTGAAATCCACACATTGAGCAACTCTGAGCGATAAATCGGAAGAAAAAAGCAACCCTTTCTCCGTTGAAACTAGAGGCACTCGGAGCTGCAGTAACCACAGATGATGTTTGCTTTCCTCATTTCGCTTTCTCTTAGTAATCCAGTCATTTGTTAGTTTTTTAATTCAAACCTGGAGGAGTTGTAGTTTTTTGCTCCTTTATGTTTTTGGAGTGCTGATAATGATTCTGAAAATTGCCACCAAAACATTTTTTGGAATTTTAATTATAGCCAAAAAACATGAGAAAAATTGTTTTTTCACAATCTTTGCTTGTAACTTAACTGTCATTTTTTGGTGTATCATCATTATATACCAAAATAATCAGTAAAAAAATTCCTACAACTTAAGTCTACCCAACTTTTGCAACACTGCTTGTTTCCGAGCTGACCAGCCACCACTGGCTATACATAATGTTGACGCATTGATCCTGGACATCCTTTTCCAACACTTTTGAAGGGAGGGGATGGCTTGTATTCAAAAACTCTTGTGTTTCTGATGGATCCAGTTTTCCACGGTTTTCCTGCATTTCCTTTTTAAAATCACAGTGATTTTTTAAAATCGCAGTTTTTTAAAATCACAGTGATTTTTAAGGGAGATATTGGAGCTGTGGTCTTTCCATTGAAACTTTGTTTGCAGGTCAATGGTGTTCTTGGCCACATGTGGCCTATCATTGTTCTAAAGTAGCACTATCCCTTTTGAGGGCTTGCCTCTGCACTTCTTTTGCATAACCTCAACAACATTTTCCTGTATATTTCACTATTAACTGTTTCTTCCTGTTCCAGACAGTCAATGAGTAAAGGATATTCTTCATCAACAAAGGAAATGAGCATAACTTTTCTGACTTTCATGACAGAGTGTTTTCAGGTTGATTCCTTATAGGAAGTCTACCTATTGTAATGGTTCGCATAACATGATTTCCAGAAAATTTCTGTGGATCTTCACCGTTCATCACCCCTAGAACCCAAAACCACCCTTCGTTCATAAGATTTTATATATATGAGTATAATGCTTTTGCCCATGTTAACTTCTGAACACGATAAATGGGGTAATTTTGCTTCGATTTTAACCAGCATGGGGTATGTAATAAGGATAGCGAAAATCTCGGCCGAGTACATAGATGGGCTATCCAGCTCAAAGGGGGTGGAAATTTTTATTTCCCAATAATTCCTTTAAAATTGAAGATAGAAAGAAATTTCAAATTAGACAAATTATTGCCTTATCATAGCGAAAAATTTTTGCATTTAAAGTTTTTTAATAGCTGCAATTGCTTAGAAGTTATGAGCTGAAGATTGATTTTCCCCCCCCCCCCCAACTTAAAGTGCCTTTCAACCTGTGCATGTTACCCCTTGTTGGTAAGCTCTCGTCATTTGCAGTCTCTTCCACTCTCCTTCATCCTCGCTGCTCTAATCCTTATCAAAATAGAGGGTGAAATGTTCTTCTCCTTATATCTCCAGACTGTGGAATCTACCTTTGCCTTCCGGCTTGCCGACAGGGATTTTTTAACTTCATTTGGGCACATAAATGAATATTATTGTGGTTATTATTTATGGTTTTCAGCTACTTTTATGCATTACTTTTTTTCAGCATTTGATTTTTCTGTACATTAAAGGCCACAAAATGGGCTCTAGTTTATTTGGTTTCTTGGTCATGTTAACCGCAGTTCTGGATTTGTAATATGGAAGTGGGGTTACTGTAATCAGAGACAACCCAGATTGACAATGCACAGATAGTTATGAGCAGTGAACGAGACTTGTTTCGGTGTATCTTAGAAAGGGCTTCTTAATATTGAACAACATTCATTTAAAGTATTGAGTTTTATTTCATAGACAATCAATTACTAATGTTTAAATCTAGAATCTATTCAAATACTGTAGAACCTTGGCTAATTCAAATTAAAATTCTTTTTCCCTCGTCCCTTAAATTTTCTATTAACATAATGTTAAATTGTTATCTATAATTCAGATTTAATTTGGTACATTTAAAGTCGAAACTAAAAATTGCAAAAAAAAGATTTTTATTCATGGATTTTTTTTTTTTCATTAGTTCAATGCATCTGTAGTTTTTATCCTTATTGATTACATGTAAATATTTTTTAAGGTAAATTAATAATTTTAATAAATAAAGTCAGTGTAAAAATTCTTAATATAAAAAAGTAATAAAAAATTTGTCACTTTTGAAAAAGCTTTGGTTGTGCTAGATTTTCATTCCACTGTTCTATTTTGTGAAGTTTTGTAGTACAATTGTTGTATTCAAATTTCTGCTTTTTGTTTGTTTATAAAAATTATTTATTTATTAAATTTTTATTTTTAAACTTTTTAATTAAAAAAATTTCATTATATTTAGTATTACATTATTTGGGTCCTTCCAGTGAAAATGGTACATTTGATGTATCAAACATTTTTTTTCAAAGTCAAATAATCCAACTAAAATTAATGTGAAATAATAGCAAAAGGATTGAATGTATCTGTATTGTAAAAATTAATTAGCTAAACTTACCACTAATATCTGATTTTCATAGTTTTTTTATTGGTAATGGGAGATATTGTCTACTCTGTTACACATTTAAGTATTGCATTAAATTACAAAAATCTACTTTTATTTTTCAAAACATTTTGTGCAATACAAACAAAGGAACACTTCTTTCATATAAATGAAGTAAAATTTTATGATAAAGGCATTTCTTACATTTTATTGCCATTTTTTATATATCCAAATGCAAAAGTTTTAAAAACTACATATACAAATTAGCTTATCACGTTAAATCAAGTTAAATAAAATCAGAATTACATTATTCTAGGTATAAATTCCATAGTTCTAAACAGATTAAAACTATAATTTCAAATGTTTTGTTTTTATGTTGAAATCGTAACAAAAATACTTCTGTAACAGAGTGGACATAGCTGTAGTAGATAGAATTAATCCATAATTTTATGCAAGAAAATTAGACAAACATTTTATTTTTATATATTTTTTTTATTAAATTCAATTTTTGTCATAAATATGTTAAGCTTTTTGGAGAACATCAATAGCATATGGGAGTTCATAGTATAAACACCCACCTATCAATTTAAACTTTGATTCCAGTAAAATATTAAAATTTGGTCAAAATGAACATAGAAAATATCCTCATCAATTGTTTTAAATAATTTTTTTGCTTCATTTCTTTCACTTCACCATCCTCTTTTCTATCATTTTGAGCAACGACAACATATTTTGGGGTTCAATTTCTTACTCCATCACCCTGAAATTTAACGAGCATGTATGCACCTGCCTTTACACATTCTTCATTCACTTCTTTACTCCTGTATGTTCTCCATCGTCAAAGACTTCAGTAGACTCTCCTGATGAAGCAGAGGAGTAGATGGCCGAGACTTGATATTTTTTTACTTCTTGATTTAATAATCTCTTTAATGCGGCAAGCATACTCTGTAATCCCTCCATCCCATGATTGGTATAAGTGGAGCAGTCCTGGTGGCTCCATTTGCCTTGCCTGTGATAGAGCCGACCAGACGGCGCTGTCTAGATTTGTTAGCGGTCACCTGAGGAGTTGTTCCTTTAGCCATGGTAACAAAGTTTTTCCGGTCTGCACAAAGTATGGAGTAGGGAGTGCGTCCCCAGAGCACATCCTCTCTTGTCTTCGCCTATCTAGGGAGACTTTCGAGACGGATCCTTTGCTTGCTCTCGATTTCTTGAGGGTGAGTGGGCTCATGGATGGTGTCTAGCTGTCGCTAGACAGAGAGGGATTAGTAACAACAACAACAGCATACTCTTTTTTTTTTTTTCTTCCTCAGAACAACAAGAAATATGTTCACTTCTCTCGCGAAAACATGATATTTCTCTATAAAGGAATGGGCCATTCCCTGTTGTGGCCATTTGGTGAACAGACATAATACCATTCTTTACAGATATTTTTACTTGGAATAATGTTGGCCACAGATTCTATTTCTTTATCTGTTATTTGATATAATCTTATAGTTGTGCAATTCCTTAACATTGTAAAAAATTGATTTGCTTTAGAAGCATTTTTTCCAGATGCTGCTAATCTGTCAGATATTCATTTTAATACTGCACCAATAATGGTGCACTATTAAAATGCACTATTCATTTTAAAGCTGCACCTTTTCCATGGTTTGCTTCAAAAAAGTGAAATCTGTACCCCACTTAAAGTATAATTTTTTCTACTGTACTGATTGCTGGGGACCATCAGAAAAAAAAAAATTAACTTCTTTTGCGGCATATTTGTTTTTGATCATTCAAGTTTTATTTATTAATAATTATAATTATGAATATTTTAAAGATCATAATATTCATAATAAATATTCATATTAATGAGTATTTAAATGATTATTGTATTGTGTTCATAATAATTATCTATGTATTAAATTATATTCATAAATATCATTCAATAATTAGTAATTATTATAGAACATATTCTTAACTAAGCCTTAAAAAAGTATATCTAATCATAAATAAATTTTAAAAAAACAATTAAGAAACAAATATAAAATTAAAAAATAATTCTAAAATTACTTTTTATGGAATTTCAGGAATTATCATTAATATAAATGTAACGTAGTGGACATTCAATAATCCAAATTAACTACCAGAGAAAAAGAATGAGTCTTACCTTGCTTATTGACTGTTGAATTCGAAATGACTAACCAAGAATGGAATTTGCAGTACTTAGTCACCTCAAAAGTGCTGCCAATTTTTTTTAAATTTTATTTTTGAAATGGCTGTAACAGAGTGGACATAGCAGAACACACAAATTCCTGGGACATTAATAAGTAACAATTTTTTTCATTGAAAAAAATTTTTTAGCAAATTTTATTGTTAAAATTCTTTTTATAAAAGAGATGAAATGTAATTGATATTTTATATGATTATAGTATTTAACCAATTCCTTAATTAACCTTTTAACTGTCACTAGTTTGTAGCTGGGACATCAAGATTTTTCCGTCTTGTTCTACATAAAAAAAACTTTTACACCTTCATAAGTCACTCAAGTCAAAACAAAAAATACCCAAGGCTACAGAATTAAATGAAGAATAAATAGAAAAAGATGATTAATTGCTAGTAATTATGAAATTTTCTTTAAAAAATTCCAAAATACCGGACACGATTTTTACCATTTTCGCTGGACTGACCCATTTATTAAAATTACTCACTTTTTTATTAATTAGTTTCATTTATTAAAATTTAAGAAAAAATAGCAGAAAAGATTTATTTTTTAAAAAATTTAGTTTTTATTTTACTGTTTTCATTTTCAGACCCAGATTTTCTTTCAGGTTTTTGAGTAAATTGAATTTTTACTATAGTCCCTCCAGTTTCGAATTAGCCATGTTCTACCATATATCAATTACTTTTAAGTCTTATACAGGACTTATTAATTAGGTGAATGATAAACTACTTAGTTGTCTTTGAATATGTATTGGATCTCTCTCTCTCTCTTTTTTTGAATTTGGCTTTTGGTCATAATAAAATACTTTTCTATCTTTCTGCAGACAGAAGAGGAAAAACAGCATCTTTTGCTGAATGAAGAGTATCAAGGTAAGATTAATCATTATTTTATAAATATTTCTAAAATAATATAATTTAAATATGTACACAGGGTATGAAAAAGTTGTTACCGTATAATCTCTCTCAATCTACCTCTTATCTTTTGCCACAAATCTACCAGCAGGACCTTGCCTAAGCTGGGTAAGAGATTTTTTGGAAATTAAATATACAGGGTATTTATAAAATATACTTTGCCAATATATGACCCTCTAGTGAGCTTACCATTATAGAGAACGGTATAAAATTTTGAATGCAGGTATTATACATGCGCTCAAGAATGAATTGAAAACCAATAGCCCAATTCTCACAGTTGCAGTGAAAAAATTTTCAAATGGTAACACCTACTTTTCTTCACGTATACGTGAGCCTCACAGTAAAAAACTTAAAATGGAGTTGGAACGGTATTTTTAGGGCAGAAAAAAAACAGTGGCACTAGGCAGAGATATAAAAAAAAGCTTTCCTAGATATCATTTACTATAGGTTATTTTCTCTTTTTTCCTTGTCTTTGCCTCATGCTGCCATTTTTTACTGTGAGGATTATGTTTCCGTGAAAAAAAGTAAAACTTCTGTAAGTGGTCATCCCTGCTTAGCAGTCACCTCTCTCAATGGTCACCCATGTTTGGCACAGAATTTTTGTCCCATAGACATAATGTTGAAATAACCTCTATTAAAGGACACTCAAACCCTTCTGAGTGGCCAGGTTGGTCGCCTGTTCAACTTCAGTGAAGTGCATTCCTTTTGCTCCTCTGGCCTCCAACCTTTTATTAAGAGAAAATGAGTAAGAAAAAAAAATTCATATACACAAAAACAACATCGGAAATCAGATCAAAATTAATCTTTCCTTTCCTAAAGTGAACTTCTGCTTCTACCAGGGTTGAACATTCAAGAGCTCATTTGTCAGTTTTAAGCCGCTGTATTGGACTCTGACAAAGAAGCTGCTGGTATGGGTTACAATCATCAGCAAATGAAACTTTCAGCTCAATGGACTAGGAAAAATCGATTATAATATTTCCCATTTCTCAGCAACTACCAACAAAACAATTAGGGATTTATTTTTCCAATTAAAAAAAGCTGAAAAAATTACCTCCAAAAACGCTGAAAGATCCAAGCATAAGCATTGCACTATATTGCAGTAAGCATTATAATCTTCTTTATAAAAAACAACACATTTATGGTATAGTTTTTCACAAAGACAGATATTTTTCTTAAACTGTGTACAACATAACATGCATTACATTTTTTTGTCATTGAATTCAATTTTAAAAAACTAGCATTTTTCCTTCTGCATTGCTAGGCAACACTTGTTAAAGACAAATATTGCATTGCCACTCTATTTTTTTTATTACCTTTAGAAATATATATATATATTTTGTTACGAATATCACAGTGTATTGTGCCTTTCTTCAAAATTCCAATTTTCAAGATAATTTTTCCTTTAGATGATTCTTCAGAAATAGCGAATTAGGTCTTGCCGAAATGCATATTTTGTACTTCCAGATATGAAACCAATTTAGAGATCAGCCAGAGGTTCCATTGTAATATGAAGCAGTGTTGCCCTATTTGAGTAGAAATATTTAGCAAAAATGAAAAAGTAGTCTCTGAAATTTCAATTTTCAAGGTACTTTTTACTTTAGATGATTCTTCAGAAATAGCGAATTAGGACTTGCTGAAATTTAATTTCAGTTTCTGATAATTTAATTTTGGTTTCTGAAAATCTTTTATGATCTTTGAATGTTTGCTAAAATGTCCACTTTGTTTCTTTTCTACAGAGAAAGTGGAGGACACGACTTTCCTCTACCTGACCCTTGATTTACCCCCTCCTCCACTATTCAAGGACGAGCTGACGGAGAACATCATCCCGCAGGTCCCACTTATCAACATCCTGGCCAAGTTCAACGGCATCAATGAGAAAGAGTACAAGACGTACAAGGACTCCAAGATGAAGAGGTTTGAAGTCACCCGACTGCCGCCTTACCTCATCCTTTTCATTAAGGTGAGCAATTTTTGCTTCCTCTTATATGAAGTGTACAAAGAGAAAGTACCGTAATCATCGAAAAAATGTATCTCTGTGAACACGGTAACTCGAAAATTATTAGTGGTAGAGGGATGAAATTTGGTATGTGATCTTAACACATAATTTGTGGGTTTCTATCAAATTTTGGACAAAATCTCTCAATGGGAAGTCTATCTGTCTGTGTTCATGTGAACACGACTCAAAAACTTAAATAGCTAAATGGATAAAATTTGGCACACAATTTTATCATTAGGAATATAGGTCCGTATCAAATTTGGGACCAAATCTATGAAAGGATTGACTGTCTGCCTGTATAACCGCATATTTGTTAACACAATAACTTCTAAACCCTATGACTTAGATAAATAAAAATTGGTATGAGGTCTGCTAACATTAATTGTAAGTCTGTGCCCAATTTTTGTTTCAATCGGTTGTAGAAAAGGCATTCAAATTGCATATTCGGTTTCTTTGGCATTGTGCGATGCAAAAAACAGTGCATTGGTTTTTCCACTCCTGTGTAGGCAGTCGTCTATGTTACTTCTGCTCTGTGTAATTTTTCCCCACCCACATTTGGGCTGATATGAGAAAGTTTAGGGGAGACTACTCCCGCTGGTTTACTTTCTCATGTACAAACAGAAAGTATAATAATTGTAAAAAAAAAAAAAAATCAAACTCAAAGAGTTTGAGTTTCCACATTTTATACCTCCCATGGTTACAGAAAATCCATTTTTGGAATTGCAGTAGTCTTTCAGCAAACTGCCAGATTAACAAAAGCACCTGGTTAGTGGAGATTCATTTTTTAAAAAAATGCAAAATCTAATCTAAAATATGAGCAGTAACCTGTTGTTTACATCGCCCCAAGGTCACTGGCATCAGCATGCAGTGACTCCCCCACTTGTCTTTCTGAAAACTTTGTACTATTAGAGTGATCGGATCATAGAGACTGATGTATGTCTGTCTGTGAATGCAGTAACTTAAAAATAAAAATTTGGCATGTGGTCATTACACCAAAATTGTGGGTTTCTGTCAAATTTTGGATGGAATCCATCTAAAGAAAGTTGGTCTGCTTCTTGTGTGTGTGTAAATGAGTGCCTTAACTCGGAAACACAACAAACTAGAGCTGGGGTGGGAAAGCTTTTTGCACTGAAGGGCCTCATTATATCTCGCCAGTTGGGCAAAAGGCCGCACAAACAGAATCTTAAAGGCTATTGTTTTGTAATTATTATACAGCTTGGTTATAATACTCATTTCAAAAATTATTTTTAAAAATTTTACAATTACGCTTTTTTTTAAAAAAAAATGAGAGAGCAAATAAGGTTTTTTTTTTCAGGTAGATAGCGCTGCTTTACAGTGTTCTAAATTTGCTACAGCGATAGAATTCCGTACGCAATGGCTACCGATCAGCAGAAGCTGATGCGCGTTTTCTGGTTTGCTTTTTCAGTTTTTCTTGAATATCTCAAAAAATATTCAGTTTTCACACTATATGTGAATTAACAAGTTAAAGAGCATAAAATTCCCTACAAACGCATGCTTTTATTTTTCTTCTAGCTTTAATATTTTTGCAGATAATTCAAAAAATGGGAGATGTCCGATAATTTACAACCCCTGGACTACCGTAACAGTGTGTTACCTATCTGACAAAAAAACTTTTTACAGATAGGTGACTTTTAGGTTAAATAGGTTTTAAAGTGCACTCTTATTTATTTAAAAAAAAAAACCGTAGTTGTAACATTAAATGTTTTTTTTTTTATTAATTTTTGAAATGGGTCCAATAATTTATGACCATGCTGTATTACAGACAAGTAGATTATTTCAATGCAAACTGTAAATAACTGGTAAGGCCACATTAGAAACTCAAAAAAGCCACATGCGGCCTTAAGGCTGCAGGTTCTCCACTCCTGAACTAGAGTAATGAATTTTAATATGTCATCTGTATACCGCAGTTGTACATCTGTATACAATTTTGGGCACAATCCATCGAGGGAAGAAGTATTCTTTTCACTGTTTGACAGATCTTATCTCAAAGAGGAATTCTATGGAAGGATATAAGAAAATTGGGTTGGAGGGGGTGATTTTCATGCTGATTCTATAGGCAACAGAAAATTAGGATTTTTTTTTTTTTCCATTAAGCTCAGGGATGAGATTCTTCCGCTTTTTGGCGGATTTCTGCTTTTTTGTTATCTTGGAGAAACTCCGGGGTTTTTTTTTTTTTTTTGTCTTTTTTTTCCCCCTCTCAAAATTCCGGTGTTTTTTCAGATTTCTGTCTCCCCCCACCCCCGCAAAAATTTGCTTTTTCTTCCGAAAATTCCTCTTTTACACAAAGAAACCTTTCTATCTTCCATTTTCGAAAGAAAATTCTGGGAAAATATGCTCGACCGTGCGGAAACTAGCTGATTCATCTTCTACTGACGAATCAACATTATATCAGCAAGCTCTACAAGGATGAACATTCAGTGCCATTCAAAGTATTAAGTACCACCTTCTTGCAGAAAACAAAGCTTCTGTGTCATATTTTGCAAACAAAAAAGATTTTTTTGCTTGAACATGTTGAAAAAAAATTAGTTGAAAACTTAAGGTCATCTTGTATGGTTTACCAAGATGAAGAAATAAAAAAAATGGAACAAAAACAAATAAATAAACTACATTAAAAGAAAAACTCCTGTCAAAAGAGGCAGTCCCATGTCTAATCAACCAGTACGGGTGCCGCAATGGCATCAGGCACGGGAACATGGGGCGGCATTCTGTCAAAAGAGGCAGCTAAAAAGCTGTGTGCAAATGCAACAAAAAAGCAGAGAATAAGACATAAAAAAATCTTCTCAAAATAAAAAATAAAACAGATGATTTACCTAGACATTCTAGAGATAATGTGGTCCCGACAACTATGCCAGAACTAAACAGAGAGATACAAATAAAGACTGTGCAAAAACTTTAGCTTCTACTGAAAATAAACTTGCAGAGAATGCAAACACATCTTTTATTGAAGAAAAATCGGTCAAAGATAGGAGCCCTCCAAAACAAGGGGTGAAGTGTGTTAATGGAGATCTGTTACCAACAAAAGCCACACAAATAAAAAAAAACAAGCAAACCACTTCTTTAAAAATTAAAGAAATGTTTCAAAGGGTTTCAAATAACAATAATGCTAAATGAATCTGTCATTGTAATTGTACAATTTCTCGACCCCCTCTCACTTTATAAGGTGCAAAATCATTGTGCCGTTACTTTTGCAAAAATGTATAAAAATAAAAGAAATAAAACAGAATTCAGTATATGATGCATTATTATAATTTATAAAGAGCTAATACACTTGACGCAGTTGCATGAAGCAAACAAATTATTTGTCATTATTTTTATTTATTTTTTGAGCTAACTTTTATCATGCTATTAAATATAATTCTTCTCTGACTTCTGTTGGGTGTATGTTGCATCTCAGTGATGTGCAGGTGGTAAATATGTTTTAATGTCTAATCTTGTATTTTCTGATGCCCCTGATGGTGTGTTAAACTTGTTTGTTAACTTTTAATGTAAATGATTTAATAATAATTTGATATTCTTTTTCTTATTTATATGTACTGAATTATAGATAATTAAGTTATTAATTATTATAGTGTAATATTTTCATCATGTTGCATGTTCTGATGTTTTACTTCTTAAAACATCTTTCACATATAAATTATAGTACAAATTTTTTGCTCGAGTATGATTTCAGTCTTTTTGCTTTTTTGCCAATCTCATCCCTGAGTTATGGAGAATTTGCAACCAAATTTCTCAAGGCTTGCCATTTTGATAACATTCTTTTTTGTTTTGTTTAAGATTTTTATATGTTTTGAATGGCATGATATTAATTCAATTAAAATTTTAATAATTAATTTTAAACCATATTAGTGGATTTGAACTGTATTAATGTCAAAGCTTAAAATGGTATGTTTTGTTTGTTTGGTGTTTAAAACACGAGGACCATTATTTGCTGTTTCACCAAACAACTTAGTGAAATTGTAGAAAGCAGTAAACTGATATCCTTAAAGTAGTTTGTAAAAGTTTTATGCAAAAATTTAAAATTTTGATATGCTTATCCTGAAAATTTAAAATTGGATAAGGAGTAGAATGGTCTAAAAACTGTTTTACAAGGGTAATGGAAAATTATTTATTAACATTGGACAAAGACATTAGACATTATTTATTAACAGAAAATACAAAAGAGAATTAAGAAGCATACTTGCTGATCATTGTTCCACATAATCACCCAATCTGTTGAGGCATTTATCTGAATGCAGGACCGACTTGTTTAACCTGGCTTGGCAGAAATCCTGTCCTGTCCATCGAGCTAGCTCTTGGCAACTGTTTTCACATCACTCTCTGTAGACAACCTTGTTCCAGATAAGAGTTCCTTCGATATCGAAAAAAGAAATAATCATTGAGCCAGCTTGAAGCTATCTGACACAAACGCCCTGGCATGTTGAGTGGTGGTGTCGTCCTCCTACATGACAATACCCATACTGCTCGCAAAACTCAATGGTACTGAGACGGTACCCAACAGTATAGTAGAGGGAATTCTTCAGAAATGAGATTTTTTTAGAGTTTGGCGGGAAAATGTAAGTTGTGGAAATAGGTTTATGATATCATTGATTTATTCCTAGGGATTGGTTATATATGTTCAAATATTTATCTTTTATTTAGCTTGTTATTGAAATAACATGCTTGATTTGAATATTTGTTTAATATGCATATTAAGGTAAGCATTTTTTTAAAAAAAATTATTTATCTTTTGCAGAGATTCACAAAGAATACTTTTTTCATTGAGAAGAACAATACGATTGTGAACTTTCCCATAAAGTAAGTGAGAGTACTTTTCTCTTAAGATAAATATAGTTATTATAATAATAATGCATGGGGGTTCAAAACTACAGTGAACCAAGTTGGTGAGTTTCATTTCTGAGAAAAAAGCTCTCAAAGTTGATTAGCTGCTACATTTAAAATAATATTGATCTTGCAATTGTTCTTGCTGCCTGGTAGATACGACTTAAATCATTATTACTCAGAAAATATAACATTTCTACTCTACAATGGCAGCATTAGTGCAAAAAATATGGACTTGGTTTGCATAAACCGTGAACCCAAGTCCAAATTTTAACTCCAATTCAAGCCTGAAACTTTTGTTTTGGAAGAAATCTGATTTGTTCACTAAAATAAAAAAAATAAATATGCCCTTTCCAAAAATGTTCACTGTAGTATTTTGGAGAGTTTAAAAGCAAGCTTTACAAACCTGACTTTTAGAAAATTTTGAGCTTTCGGAACTGATAAATAAATTTTTAACCCCATAACTGCTGCAGGCTCATGTATATGCTCTGCTAAGTTTTAGCTGTCACGGGCATATGTGTGCATTTGTATAAAATACCTTCCTTTAATATTTGTTGCTAGTCATGTAACTATACCCCCTGCTTTGGAATGTAATGAAATAACCTTGAACAGAGATTTACCTGGAACATGGCCATGTCTTAGAATAGAAGGGATGGATGTTGCCGTAACGGTGACAATAAAAATCTGCAATTGTCACTCGGAGCACAATTGAGTAGTTCATTCTTGTTTAATCCTTTCCTGCATTTATATAAGTTTCCATGTTTAATTTTTTTTTCTTTTTTTTATATTTGAACAAATGTGTATGGATGACTACTTCCTGTCATCTTCAAGATCAGATGCAGCAGAATGCGATATGCAATCATTAAATATTGTATTTTGTAATTTCTCCATTGTAGTAGTAACATTTTTTTAATGACAAGCTGCTTTTCTCCAATTGCACAATGTCACTATGCTTGTGTGTGAAAAAGTTTGGCATTGGAGAGTGAATCACCCTAAGAATTCATCAGTTAAGGGGTCTCACACTCTTATGTTTGCATTTGTCTATTCTTGTATTCAAGTATTCTACAGCTTGAATGCTGTGCCATTCGAGGAATTGTGAAAAATGTCCCTTCTGTCTTTCAGGAACGTGGACTTTTCCGAGATCTTCCAGCCAGAGGGGCACGGGAAGCAGGCCATCTACGATCTCATTGCCAACATCGTGCACGACGGGGAACCTGGATCCGGGAAGGGCACCTATCGGACTCACATACTGCACAGGGTGAGGATGGCTTACTTCGTGTCCTTACTAATAATGAGAGAGTGTTATTACATTATTAGCTGCCTTGTTCTTCTGGAATGTATTTTAAACTGACTCTCTTATGCATAATTTGATATTCATAGTTCCCTTACTAAAGTAATTTTAAACTTTGTAGCAAAGTATTTACCAGGCAATGCATCTGCACCCATGTTGCAGTTTAGAATATCAGACTAACTCAGTACGAAACACAACAGCATTGCTTAAACTAAAAACTCTTTATTAAAACCAATCTAACATACTATCTTATATAGTTATACAAAAACAAGTGGCACAACCTGATTGGCTGTGATGTCACAACTGGCCAAGTGGCAAAACCTGATTGGCTGTGATGTCATAGAAAATGCACACACCCACATGATGACACACAAACAAACAAGATAAATGCAAGCCAATCATTTATAAATGTAAACAAAGATTCAAATAAATATTTATGCAGTTTTTCTGAGCATGAAAAACTGCTAATTAAACTAACAAACTTCAAATTGTGATAGACATTTAGCCTGCATTCTTTCAGTAGCCTTCCACCTATTCTGTTCCTTGTCTGCATGAACGTCCCTAAGTAACCCCTACCGTCTGTATCCTGTAGCATCCAATTTTTGCATGTTGTCTGCATCCGCTTCAATCTCTTATTCCTCTCGCAAAATATGCATTTGATTTTAACTTTAAAATGCCACAGCACATTTTAAATAGCATTTAGAATGTTAGCTGTATGAAATTATGCTGGTAAACAATAAGATATTACCTTAGCTTTCAACAATAGAAGAGAATCATGCAAATAAATATTTGTTTAAACAATGAAAACGGTTTGAATTTCTGTGCAACAATGAAAAGTATCTGTCTGTGAACACGATAACTCGAAAACTATTAGAGCTACGGGGATGAAATTTGGTATGTGGTCTTTAAACATAATTTGTAGGTTTCTATCAGATTTTGGACAAAATACGTCAACGGGAAGTCTGTCTGTATGTTCGCGGTCATGTGAACACTATAACTCGAAAACTTGAAAGGCTAGGGGGCCAAATAAAGTCAATTCAAATTGCACCATTCAGATTTCTTTTAATCCGATTCTCATGCGCATCGCATTACTGGTAGCAATCTTATTGTTGTAAATTTTATTTACAACAATAAATAATGTTTTCAAACATAAATTGTAACAATTTTTTTATTTTTGTAAATAAAATTCAAACCAATCTCATTATTTCAGCAAATCATTTATTTATGCACTTTTGTAATTGTTACGGTTGTGGTAGTATAAATTGTTTTCTTGGGAATTCGATTCCAAAGCAGAATTTTCGCTTTAGTATTCATTGCATTGCCTATTTTATCGCACCTGCTTCAAAGTAATATTTTTTGAAATGTGTCAACAGATATTTGATTTCAGGTTTGTTTCACTTCCTCGTATACGAAGTATACAAAGAGAAAGTATTGTAATCGTCAAAAAAATTCGAACTCGAGATTTTGACGAATCTCCACTTAGAAAATATACAAGAAAGTTTAGCGGAGACCACTCCCGCTGGTTTATTTTTTTAAAAAAGAATCTCTCTTAGTATTTTTGAAAATTTAGTTTCACTCTCAAGTTATTTCATAGTTTCTCAATTTGTTTTTCAAAGTATCATATTCTTCTTTTATACAATAATGGCAGATATTTTGAAACTTTTTCTAAAGTGTTGATTTTTTGCTGTCGGATTTGGCTATGCTTAGAGGCTAGGGATGGAAAAAACCTACTGGTTTTAACCGAAAACCGTTTTTTTTTTCCCTGTTATTTTTTGTCCTGGTTATAACCGGTTATTTTTTAAGAAATCCAATTATCGGGTAAAAAAAAACTGGATCGCAGGATAGGCTCGATTTTAGGTTCGATTAGACTAAAATTTACCAAGTTATGAAGCTTTGAATTTCATCATCTTAGGCCAATCAATGACAACTGCTTCCTCGAGGCGTCTATTGTTTGGCGGATTACTGAAAGAATCCTTATGAACAGATAAACAGCGGCTAATGGATTGATTTCCTGTAAAAGCAATATTGATAAACTTTGTCTACAAACGACGTTTGTTTTTTTATATAAGAAAAACAAATGAAAACTTGGTTATTTCAAGAATTGATTATTTTGAGTGGTTATAACTGCCAGGTTAAGCCAGTTTGTTAAAAACACCTGAATAACCGAAAACTGGTTATTTTCACAATAACCGCCATCCCTAGTAGAGGCATAGCCAAATTTGTAAACTGTAGCAAAACAGTTAATATTAAAATGCATTTATTCTAAAAGTATACTTAGAATTAATGAATCATTTTGCATAAATTTTTCATCATTTGATATTTGTTCAATCTTATCAAGTAAGAAAGGGGAAATTTTAAATAGTTATACATTCATTAATAGTTTAACAGACAAGAAAGCCAACACTCTGGATAAACAGTTCCTCCATTCATGATGCATCATCATCTGCTTTTTTTTAAAAATCATTTTTTTCTGAGATCGATGCACGAGTTCCTTTACCTCGCATGCTTTGCCACCACACTTCCAATAAGCTGCTTTCAACCGAGGCCAGATCTGCATATTTCTGTGCCCTAGGTCGAAGCATATTCTGTGCCCTTCTCTAAAAAAGTTAATATATTATTTTCATTTTAAGCATATAAGCTCTTAATACTATCTTTATAATCTTCCAAACACATTAAACTTTTTATACAAAATTACATTACTTAAGAAATAACATTTAACACCTACAGATATATTCTATCGAATTTCTTGAAATCATCTGAAATACCTCTAGGACTTCTTCGTTTGTGCTTTTGTCCATGAATGGGATTGAAGGATCATTGAAGTGGAAATCTGCTTCAAAGCAAGGGAGTATGAGGGTCCACAGAAGATAAAAATCTATCTCTCAGTATATTTATTGTAGTCAATGTAAATTTAAAAAACATCATTGTATACGGCATTTTAAAAATAATACCAAAAAATATGTAAATACTTGGTTCTTCTGTATGTGTGCCCCCTCGCGGCTGCACCCGATTGTGTTACTGTGATAGAAAGTGGAGGGGAGAACTCTCCCATTGTTGATTGTGTCTTCTGTCCTTTGTTTCAGGGCTCCGGCAAGTGGTACGAAATGCAGGATCTGCACGTGACAGAGATCCTCCCTCCCATGATCACGCTGTCCGAGGCCTACATCCAGGTAACAGTGAATTCCTCTCTCACCCCTGTGTCTTTTAGAGATTTTTTGTGTTCTTTGTCATTTTTTTTTTTTTTTTCATCCAAGTGTTAAACAAATCTCTGAAAATAATGAAAGTATGTGTGTCCTTTTACTCTCTTCAGGGTATGGAATGTTAGAGTTAACAGATTTTTTTGGCACAAATAGTATGTTGTGGATGATGGGATTGTGCACCTTGGTGCAGATTTTCAATATTTTAATAAGAACTTTAATTTATGAAAAACTAGCCTTCAGCTACCAGCTTGTTTGCCGGAAATATAATTTCAATTGAATCCCTTATGCATAATTTTATATTTGTGCTTCCCTTAACAGAGTAATTTTAAACTTCAAATTGTGATGGACATTTAACCCGTTTTCTTTTAATAACTTTGCACATGTTCTGTTTATTATCTACATGAAGGTCCCTAATGGAGTCAAGAAACTGTCTGTGTCATATGTAACATCTAATTGTAAGTTGTCAACACCGACTTCAATTTCTTATTCCTTGTGCAAAATAAACATTTCATTTTGACATTAAAATGTTGAAGCAAGAAGAGCTCTGAGGTGCACATTCCCACCCCCCAAAGTATGTTTGTGCCAAATTTTGTAGCTCTAAAAAGAATTAAACCATAGCAACTATATTAATGCAGCTAAATGGATGCATTTCCAACTATATTTACTATCTTAGAGGACGTTGTTTACAGATTTCCAAAAAAAACTGGTGAAATAAAAAAAAATAATTCTTTAGGATATTGCCTTTGCTTTCAACAATGAATATTTCTTTAAACAATAAAAATGGCTTGAATTTCATTGTAACAATGAAAGGTATTGTTGTAAATTATGCATAAAATATATTTAAAAATTCATTAAAATTAGAGAAAAAATAGTACAGCAACTTAATTTACATCATTGAAAAGGTAATTTTTGGCACTTTCAGATAGTGTAAATACAATTTTTGTGCTATAATATTTTCGGAAGTTATTAAGGAAAAAGTCAACATTTCGCTTAATTTTTAATTAATTAAAATTTCAAAAAAAAAAAGCTCTGAAGTGCACATTCCCACCACCCCCAAAGTATGTTTGTGCCAAATTTTGTAGCTCTGACAGTCATCTCTGTAGAGCACCAACACGCACAGAGACACACATTCTCCTTTATTATTAGTCGAGATTAACCATTTAACACTATTTTTTAAAACCAACAGGGTCCAGAAAATGTCATTTTTTTTAAAAAAAACTACAGTGCAGTTTAGCTTCAGAAGACATTATCTTCAACTTAAATGTCTACAACTAAGAAATTTAAGTATTAAGAGCAATTTGTGTAATGTGATTTTAAAACTCATTTTTACCGAAATCTAACTTGTTTGTTGTAGCTGGATGCTACACAGGAAAGCAAACTCCACAGTAAACTATGAAGAATTCAATCCGCTTGTGTAACGCTTTGTTTAAAATTTTAAACTTGCACTAATTTTGTTGATTGTTAGATGTCTGGTTTTTACTTTCTCGTATACGAAGTACACAAAGAGAAAGTATTGTAATCGTCAAAAAATTCGAACTCGAGATTTTGACGAATCTCCACGTTTTAGACCTCCCTGAGTCCGAAAAACACAATTTTGGATTTATGTCTGTCTGTGAACACGATAACTCGAAAACTATTAGAACTACGGGTATGAAATTTGGTATGTGAACTTGACACATAATTTGTAGGTTTCTATCAAACTTTAGACAAAATCCGTCCACGGGAAGTCTGTCTGTCTGTCCGCGGTCATGTGAACACTATAACTCAAAAACTTGAATAGCTAGATGAATAAAATTTGGTATACAGTTTTATCGTCATGAATGTAGGTCCGTATCAAATTTTGGGCCAAATCCGTCAAAGGGTTGACTGTCTGTCGGTCTGTATAGTCGCATACTTGTAAAAATTGTATCTCCTAAACCCTTTGGCTTAGATAAATAAAAATTGATATGATGGTTTCTGATATTAATTATAGTTCTGTGCTCAAATTTCGTTTCAATCCGTTGAAAAAAAGGTGTTCAAATTGCATATTTGGTTCAAAATGCACATTGGGACTCTGTGTTGGCGAGCGTTTCGCTTATTTTACTCCAGTTAGTATAGTTGGCTTTTGACCTTGGTGGTCTACGAAATTGTAGCTTCGAACGTGCTTCGTTTCTTCCCTTTTGGTTCTTTTTTCTCCCTTTTGGGGAATTCTGATCCTGCTCGAATAATTTTATTTCCGTTTTGTCGTTTCAACGTGTACTGTACAAAACTTGTTGCGTTCTGGGAATAGAGCAGATTCGAAATTTTTATCCGAGCTAGTTTGCGGGGAACTGACTTAATTTCGCTTTTTTTTTTTTTTTTATCTCCACTGCTCTAGGGGTTTTAGCTTATTTTTTGTCCCTACATGTGTTAGGAGTATACGAGAAAGTTTAGGGGAGACCGCTCCCGCTGGTTTATGATGGGCGTAACAAAGAATGCTCCATTGCCAAAGAAGCTGCTTCATAGCTACTGTCTGTCCGCCCCGAGAACTGTCACCGCCAAATTGTATAGTTTACAGTGGTCGCTATAAAAACAGGTTATCGTAGGAAGAATCCACTTCTAGTAGGTAGAAGTTCATTCATATGTGTTCCGCCACAACTGGCACAAAGAATAAAAAAACTCCTATCCATTGGATTCCTCCTATTTGAAATGGATCTTCCCTAGCATAACCAGTGTGCTATAGCGACCGCTGTAAACTAGACAATTTGGTGGCGGACAGACAGTACAACCACCTGAGATGGTTATTAGCACTCTCTTGCACAGAACAGAACGTAACAGAACGTACTCGTGACCAGACCGGTCACTGAACGGTTTGATGGGCAAGACACGGGAATTTTATTTAAGAAAAAGAAAAACAAAAAGAAGGAAATATATACACTATGCACAACACAGGCATTTTCACTTTTACACTGTTAGTTCGTAATAGTCTTCTTTGCTTTGGATGTTGAAATGCCTTTCTGTTATTTGAAGGGGGAATGTCCGGTGATTGAACTACTTAGTTCAGCTCGCTGGGAAGTTGAAGGCTAGGGAGGCCGGAAAAGATCTCTGTTTTCGTTCATGAATTTGATAATCCCACGAATTTTCTGCCTCTAGACTAGGTTATTGGCGACCCTTTTCATTGAATGGGCGATTGAAGTTTGGCACTGGCTTCCTCATATGCCAAGACACTGTATAAATGCATTCCGTGGCATAGTGAAGTGCCGTGCCAATTCCACCACAACTGCAATAATCGCTGTCAGACAGGTGAAACCTTTTGAGGTAGGCAGGGAAAGGTCCATGTTGAGAGAAGAAAATAACTCTCTTGCACAGTGGTTTTAAGAAATAAATTCTAAAAAATGCTATCACCTATCATTTGCTAAATGATCCCTCACATGTGTTAGTTGGGGAGATGGCAAGTAAATGCTGTGACATTGCCCAGGTAAGGAAAAAAACTACAGTAGAACCCCAGGAATCTGAACTAATTGGGGCTGACCTCTGTTCTTATTCCGGGGAATTCAAATTATCCGGGAAATTCGGCAAAATACTCTTGATATACCAAATGCAGTAGAGTATTGACTCTGGGTGCTCTGTGAAGGCGTACGGAAAGAACACACGGCAAATCTCACGATACATTGACAAACATGTGGAGGATAAAGAAGAAGATATCCGAGTTTGTTTCTACTCATTAAAGTGGCTGTATTCGTTCTTAAAGACCCATTCGAATACTTCTTTTAAGTTAGGAATGCATTAGCTTTGTTTCTGATTCGTATTTGCAATTTTTCCTTCATTTTTCAGTAAACAGATTTTCAGAAAATTAAAAATAGATGTTCAGATTGTCCGAAATTTCGGATTCCAGGGGTTCTACTGTATCCGGTTTTTAATGCCAATTCTTGTTAAAATAACTTGAGAAAAAAATTACTGGCAAAACAGTAATGAAGCACACAAACTATTTGTGCCTGCAGCAACTGATTGGTTCAAAATCATGAGTAATTTTATGGATAAACTGTCTTTATTAGCAGATTCAAAGTGAAATGACTCAAATTTTCTTCCTTTCAGATCTGGGAGCGAAGGCCTGCGGAAGAATCAACACAGAAGAATGGAAGTTGATGAAATTCTGCGATTCATCTCTGTAAATAACTGTCATGTCATCTTTTTCATAATAATCAATTCAATAGTCAAAAAGGGCTCTTTATTGGTGTCAATAAATTGTTATCAAGAAATTTTTCTGTATTAATTTGCATGATACATTGAGGTTAACATGGTTGCACTCATCAACAACGGACAAACAATAATAATTAGAATGAGAAACATGAGTTTCTTCTGCCATTTGAGCCTGGAACTTCTAACGGATCTTGTGTCCATTTGTACTCGAAAAGTTGTGCTCAGCATTACAAGCATTAGACTCTTTAAGGATGAATTTTTCGTCCCTTAACAAGAAAAACCACCTATCTCAATTTTTTGAAATTTCAAAGAGGAAGATTCAAATTAATTTTTCGCAACCAGTAACGAATATTTCTGAATTTTTTTTTAAGATCTACTATGAACATGAGACCACATTGTCCAACCAGACATGAAAACAAATTTAGAAATATTCGTAATTGGTTGCGAAAAATTCATTTGAATCTTCCTCTTTGAAGTTTCAAAAAATTGGGATAGGTGGTTTTTCTTGTTAAGCGACGTTTTTTTAATGATAATATTTTTTTTTTTTAATTTTATATCTGCAACATTTCAGTGACACAGAAAAATTGAATTTATGCTTTGAACCTTTGGAATAGCATATTTAAAATGTTACTGATGTCATATCCACGGAGCTTTTTTGTATTAATTCAGGTGGTAAGTATATATATGTTAACTGTAACCTTTTATAATTGTTGTTTGAACGAGAGTTTTTGTTTAAGTTTTAGTTCAGTGTTCTACTAATAAACGTCTTGCATGGAAAATGTCTGGTTATTTTTCGTATTTGAATCCAGAACAATTTTAAAGCCACGGTTTTTTAAAGCCTATTTTACCTTTAAGCAATTGCAGTTTTTGATACGCTGCTAGCGTAATTGGGTATTTCTTTGTATAACGGAGACATAATATTTTTGGTGCCCTCGGCGGGACTGTAATTGTGATTATAACTAATCTAGAAGCTCTTAAAAAATCGCGGAAAACTGACAGAGCCGCTTTTACGAAAGCACATAATAAAGTAGAAGAACTGATAGCCTTGGAAGGTGTTGATACTTACAAACTGAATGTTTTGAAAGTGAAAGTTGAGCGTTTGGAAATAACGTATGCAAGTATCCTTGAACTTCTTTCCGAGAAGGAATTTGAAGTTGTTGAAGATTTTCGTGATAAAACTATACGGATTAAAACTAAAACTAGACGGATTATCAACAACATAATGCAAGTACTATTTTGCATTCAACTCGCTGTGACTCTGCTGAAAATGCTGCTATTGAAAAAAGGTTTGAATTGCTTAGATTAGAATTACGAAAGTTCAACGGTGATGTTAAAGAGTGGCTTTATTTTTGGAGCCAATTTGAAAAAATTCATGCTGATTCTAGTATTGAAGACTTAGATAAATTTCAATATTTGTTACAATCTACCGTTGAAGGATCTCGAGCTAGAGAAGTGATTGAAAGCTTTCCCGCCAACTGGCGATAATTATCCTAAAGCAATTGATTGTTTATAAACTCGTTTTGGTCGCCATGATTTACATGTAGAAGATTATGTAAGAGAGTTATTAAAATTAGTTCTGAAGAATGCGAATAATTTGTGTGCATTATATGACAATTTAGAACAACAGATTCGTGCACTTGAAACACTTGGTGTTACAACTGATAAAAGTGCAGCTTTTCTTTATCCTTTGGTTGAGTCTTGTCTTCTTTGAACTTGGCAGCGATGTTTAAATTTTCATCTTGGCAGTGATTCAAAAAAGAGACTTGATAGTGTATTAAAAATTTTTAAAGCTGAAGTTGAATCTGAAGAGCGAACTAAATTAGCTATGACTGGTTTTGATCTGAAGGATGAAACATCATATAAAATTGGAAGTAAATTAAATGAAGGTAAAATGTGTACAGCAGCTAGTTTGTTGAGCACTTCTGCTACTGTAGAGAAGTTGTGAGTCTTCTGCAATGGTAATCATGAGTCAACAAATTGCTTTAAAGCACAAAAAATGCCTTATATTGAAAAAATCAAAATTTTAAAAGATAAAGGTTGCTGTTTCAAATGCTTAAAAGCTGGACATAGGGTAGCAAAATGCCGATGTTTCGTAAAATGCATTATTCAATAATGTGCACCGAGTCAAATAAACATGTAACTAAGCCTACATCAAATAATTCGGAAAAGGAAATTAAAGAGCAGAATAAATCAATAAATTTGGCGAGTATTTCGAATACTCCACAAGTTTTGTTACAGACTTTGAAAGTTAAAATAAAAAGTAAGAACTGTAGTTGAACCGTAAGAGCAATTCAGAATATCAAAAGTCGTGTATTAGAAAAGAAATAGCACCTGTTTTAGGTTTAGCACCTTTACGGCAGCAACTTTTATCTCATGCACTTTTTGGAGGAGAAAGGATCAACGAGGAGCTTCATAATGTATATAAAATTGAACTAGGAAGCTTAGATGGAAATTTTAATTGTAATTTTGATGTAGTTGATAGGATATTATTTGCAATGATGTCCCATCTGTTTCGTTCGGCCCATGGGTTGACGAATTAAAATCTATGAATATACAAATGTTTGATATAGAAGACAATTTGGGGCCAATTGATGTTCTTATTGGAGCAGATGTTGTGGGTAGACTTTTTACTGGAAAGAGAAGAGTTCCATCTAGTGGATTAGTAGCCCTGGAATCCTATCTAGGATGGACTATTATGGGGAAAACTAACTTACCCTCTGAAAAAGAAGATACTGCTATGATGGTCATTTCGATGTTTGTAAGAGAAGCAACTATTTTCGATCTTTTTAGTCTAGAGGGTTTAGGGATAACTGACCCTGATGAGATGAAATCCAAAAAGGAAAACGAATGCCCGACCCAACTGTATTTTGAAGAAGCTGTCAGAATTAATGAAGATGGAAGATATGAAGTTTCTCTCCCGTGGAAAAGAGATCATCTTCCTCTACCCAGTAATAAAGAGATTGCTATGAAACAATTAGAAACATCAACTAGAAAATTGCATCACGAAAACTTGTTTACGGCTTATGATGATGTGTTTAAAGAATGGGCATCATTATGTATAATTGAAAATTATCCAGTTGAATCATCATCTCGCCACCATGACACTATTTCCCTCACAGACCTGTTGTAAAATAGCATGGAACAACAAAGAAGTGCCCAGCCTTTGATGCCTCTGCCAGACAAGTTGGGTCACCGGTTTAGAATCTCGTCCTAATTTATTGGAACTGATCCCTAGTCTTCTTCTCAGATTCAGAGAGCATAAATACGGCATCGTTGCCGACATAGAGAAAGCTTTCTTGCAAATAAGTGTGCGACCAGAAGATAGGAATTTTTTAAAGTTTTTTTGGTGGAATGGAAAAGAAAATGTAGATCGAAAGATAATGCGGCATGCCCGTTTGGTGTAAGAAGCAGAATTTTCTCTTGGAAGCTTTGTTAGAACATCACTTGAAAAAAATTTCTAAAGAGTTCTACGTATAGTAAGAGAACCGTTGATATACTTCTTCGAGGTTTTGACGTGGATGATTTAATTACAAGTTTGGACAACGAATCAGAATTATTACCTTTTTATTGAAGAGTGTCATCATATCTCGGCTGAAGGGAAATTCAACTTGAGATGATAGAAGTATACAGGAGATGATGACCCGGAACAGGTTACTTCAGTTCTAGGATTGGTTTGGAATCGTAGAGATGAACTGAAAATTAATCTGGATTGGCTGGAAGCATACAAACTTGAAATTGTATCGAAGAGAGTTGTTCTTTCCGTTACACATAGAATTTTTTTTATCCTGTCGGGTTTTTATGTCCTGTCCTCTTAATGCCCAAAACTAATGTTACAAAATATGTGGAAAGACAATATCCCTTTGGGATTGAGAAGTTGAAGATAATATGAAACTTGGATTTCTAAAATGGTTTGAAGAGTTAGACTCCTTGAAGAATTTGCCTGTTAGCCGCTGTTTTTATCTTGCTTCAAGTGGTCAACATGGTATTTGCGTTCATACATTTTTTGTGATGCCAGTCAATTTGCATACGCAGCAGCAGATTTCGTTCACATTTGAGTGTGCTGATGTTGTTCAAGTAAATCTTTTGGCTGCCAAATCTAGAGTTGCCCCAGTTAAAACCATCACCATTCCTCGTCTTGAGTTGCTGGCTGCAACGGTGGGAGCACGATTGTGCAGATCTGTGTTCAGCGCAATCCGGTGGGACAATTCCAAGCAATATTACTGGACTGATTCCACCACTGTGTTAGGTTGGATTCGGCGTGAAGAACTTGGTCAGTTTTTGTGATTAACAGAGTTCAAGAGATAAGAAAACTGACTGATCCAACCTTGTGGAAGCATCTTCCAGGAGCACAAAATCCTGCTGACTTACCTTCAAGAGGGTGTTCTGCTCACCAACTCTCATGCAGTAGATGGTGGAGGAACCCAAATGGCTGTTGCAAACTCAGGAAAAAAAGTTGTTTTCTTCTAACAACTTAAGGTGGAGGATGTCATATCCACGGAGCTTTTTTGCATTAATTCAGGTGTTAAGTATTTGTTCACGCTATTTTGTTTTAACTGTAAACTTTTATAATTGTTGTTTGAACGAGAGTTTTTGTTTAAGTTTTAGTTCAGTGTTCTACTAATAAACGTCTTGCATAGAAAATGTCTGGTTATTTTTCTTATTTGAATCCAGAACTATTTTTAAAGCCACGGTTTTTTAAAGGCTATTTCTCCTTTAAGCAATTGCAGTTTTTGATACGCTGCTAGCGTAATTGAGTTATTTCTTTGTATAACGGATAACATAATAACTATATAGCTAATTTTTTGAAATAAGTTGACAGTGCTAAACTGATCGTTAGCTGTAAAAATAATCTATCAAAGTAGCAATTTAAAATGAACGTTTTATCCAGAAAATATAACTTGGAGGAATGTAGAAAATTAAGATAGCTAAAATTTGATATTTAAGCATTGTTTCTGATAATGAGACTTAGCATATATTTAATTTAAAAAGATATACATTTAATTAGTTGACCCAACAATGTAATCGGTTGAAAAATAATACTATGTCATTTCGTACAAATATTTAAACTGTATTTTTTATCACACTGAAAAATTCTTAAATAAAAAAATACAAGAAAATGTGCAACATATCATATATACGATAACTCAATGTATTATCATTGTGAATACGATAACTCAACTTACCAGAAGGATGAAATTTGGCTCTTTGCAAAATCCATCCAAATGTGTATGTTTTTGTCCAAATTTTTATCAAATTTTGGACAAAATCCGTCTACCGGAAGTCTGTCTATTCATTCTGCTCGTTGCATTTTTAACTTATTGCGTTTCCGGGTGAACGGAAACGCAATAAGTTAAAAAGGCAACGAGCGGTAAATGGAGGAAATTTGTCGTATGGTTTTATCACCAGAATCTCAATCGCAATTTTTCAAAATCCGTCACTGTATTGAGTGGGCTCAATCTGTCTATTCGTTTGCATGCGAAGATAACTCAAAGCTAGATTAATGAAATTGGATATGCTACCTTTACACCAAAAATGTAGATTTCTAGTAAATATTGGATTTTGGTTAAAATTCATGGCTGTAATTGCTTTCACCGAAAATGAGCAATTTGCAGATTGGGTGGATGAAGACGACATTGACACTAGAGGGCTTACTATCTATCCCAGAGGATGAGAGCGATGTCAAAATGCCCGTGTACTCGATGAAAAAGCACATATCTTCTCCATGGGAGGAAGAGTCGTAGTAGTAAATGACTCCGAGTAATTTCTATTTTATGATTGTGTATATAATTTTATAAATGTTCATATAAATTAATGTGACAAATGAAATGAGATGGCAATTCCATTAAGTAAAACTAATATTGAGGCGTTTCTTTAATTCAATCTGTTTAAGAGTATTTTGTGTTCATAAAGTAAAGATAAGATTTAAAACAAAATATATCGAATTCCAAAATACTACTGTTTTCAATTGCTCTTTTATATCAATATTTTATTACTATTGTTGACGCCTACGCGTCCTTCCATTCGCCGCGGAGTTTCGCTCCATTTGAGGGTGCAGCGTTGAGTGAACTTTAGCTGCCCAGTTTCGTGTCCTTGGGGGTGCGAAGTTGACTGGAGTTCATTCTCGTTCGGATCGCCTAAGCGAACGGACACCTGAGTCGTATTCCCCCTTGGGAATGAGAATCGTCTCTCTTTAAATGTTACTACTTAAGAATTTATTTAAATTGTGCCTTGATCGCTCATGTTTTTGTTTATAATAAATTTATTTAATTAACAGTCCACTGCTCTTATTTACCCTCTGAACTATCCTCCAACTATTGTATATTAATTATTTTTTGTTGTAAACCTTAATCTTATTTCATACAAAATAAGTACACATATATATTATTGTTATGCTCACAAATGTCATTAAAACACATGGTTAAAGTTCAAAAAAAAAAATTGATCATCAGACATATTAAGAGAAAAAAATCTCTCTTAATATGTCTGAATTGGTTTCTTTCCCTTACTACAAAAAGGAGATTCCTGTCTCAGCCACTTCTTTTTTTTCTCTCTCTTCTTTCGGCTTTTCTCTTCCCCTTCTGAGAATATAGATGGCGCCAGGGGGACTAGTGTTTAACGTATGACTTTTTCTCGGTAGCGTTGGGCATTTTTTCATCATGGAGTAAGTTCTTTGATTTTATTTTATGAAAGCTTATTAATTAAGCATGATGGCTAATATTTTGATTATCTTATTAGCGTTTTTGATGTTCGTGTGTTGTAATTTCCTTTTTCGTTTGATGTTTGAACTTGTGGATTAGCCTCCTTAATTTCTGTTTTTGGGAATTTCGTGCTATGAGAAGCTTTGTTTTGCTTAAGACTTGCTTCTTAGAGAAAATTTCCCAAATATTTTTTTGAATCCATTTCGAATAGTTCTTAGCCCTTGAAAAAGTGAACTTGAATGGATTCCTTGTCTTGTTTTTTGCTTTTCGTTTCCTGCGAATTACTCTAGGATTGCTTTTATTACCTTCATTTTTTACTTTTGACTATATTTGTACAATTATTTTCTGTCTATTGTTCTCTGTTTTCTGTTTAGCTGCTGCAATTGCGCGCTTCTTAAACATTGTCGTAATTTTTTCTGACTTTATTTCTTTCTACAAATAAATTCTTTTGTTCTTTTAATTTTTTTGTATGCTAATTAAAATTTTCTTTCTTGATCAAGTTTTAAATTTTGCTTCCTTTTAAAAAAACTTAATTTATTTTTAAATATGCTATATTTTTTTCTTGTTGACTGTTTACATGCTTTATGTAATATAGCGTGACATGTGACAAGGGGGGGAGGGGGTATGGTGAAGTGTGATACTTTGTGACAAAGGGGGAGGGGGTATGGTGAAGTGTGACACTTTGTGACAAAGGCGAGGGGGGTCAAAAATATTGAAAAAAAAGTGTGACATCATTTATGGACAGCCCCTGATACTATTCAATACAGCGAAAACGATATTATGAGGTTTACATTTATCGACGTTGATCAATATTTTAAGGTGAAGTTATTCTTACCGTCAACAAATGGCAGCATGATCATACTGTAACACTGCACTTATCATCGTTGAATGATACGTCCGAAAAAATATTTTACAAAATGTTCATTTGAAATTAAATAACGTAACGTATTTTTTTACTGTATATAAAAGGCGGGCCATCATAAAACAGCTCTCACATATGGATTATCTATCGTTCTGTGAAGAAAAAAAGCTGATTGTTATGTACACTTGCAGCAAGTTTGATTTTTCTTGATATTAGCTTGCCATGACAAACTTGATATGGCAACTTTGCAGCTAACTTCCTGCAAAGTAACAAAGCATAATCGACCAACCTGTGGCGGCGCTAGCGTCAAGCCACTCATTTATTATTGAAATGTAAAATGTATCTTTTGTATCTGGCAACATTGTTATAATTCCAGATTGTATCCGCGCGATGCGATGTTGTTCGCATAAGTTTTCGTCATGTAAATAAGTAGTGTAAATAATGTAAATTAAATGTATATAATTTAGATCATCATTTTATTGCAACCATACACCCATCACTCTATCTAAACACCAAACGAGAATCCTAAATTCAGGCAACAAAAATATTCAAAAGTTACATGACAACAGTCAAAACAATAAACATTTTTGGAAGGCGCTAAAATCAGCTGATAATCATG
>BGPR01009741.1:0-17467 GCA_013235015.1 Araneus ventricosus
ACTTTCCCCAGGCATTGTATATAATACCTAGGCATTCTATAGAATGACACATGCTATTTACGCAAAGTATGAAAGAAGGTCATGTTAAAGCTATTATGTAAAAGATGAACATTCCTCAAAAACATAAATATTATTGTGAAGAGTGCCATTAATTTCTTCTATTCAAAATACGTAAACGAAAATGAAAGTTATAAATATCTAAGAATTTGCCTTTCTTATTAAAGAAAACAAAAAAAATGTTAACTTGTTACATCAAGGCAGGAATTTTTTTTGAATTGAATTTAATTCTATTTCTTATAAAATCGAATCGACGATGTATTCATACTTTGCCGGTTTTTCATTTGGCATTCTGAAGAATGCCTTGGAAATGTGTGAAATGCTAATCTTTTCATACATTTCAGTCCAGTTTTCGGTATTCTTTAAAATACCTATATAACGCAGGCTTTCATACATTGTAGGTAACATACATACTGATCGTTTCAAAATGCCAAGACTGGCACTTTTTGATGATTTTACTCTTTAAAGGGGTGACATGTAATGAGTAAGATTATCTCATTTCTGGAAATTTTGGTTAGGTCACGAAATATCTCCCGTCAAATATCTCCCACTCATTTCTTACTTCACCCCTCTTTTTGGTGAAATCAACTTCGTCTGGCGCATGCGCAAAAGTGCAGAGGGTTTCAGAATCCGAGAATCATCTATAGCTTTTGATGAAAGAACTTAGAGAAACTTTTTATAAGGTTTCGCTGTTTCTATGAAGTATATACGAGTTATTAGAATCACACGCACGCGAATATACAGACGACAGAGGGTCAACCTTTGAAGGATTTCCCCCAAAGTTTAATACAGATTTATAATTTTGTTGATAAAAATGTGTACCAAATTTCATCCTTAAAGCTATTTAAGCGTTTGAGTTATCGTATAAATATTGCAACAATTTTTACTTCCTCTGTATGTAAATTAGTGTTACAAAATGTAAAATTTGATTTTCAGTGATGATCAATACGATACATAGTTGTTTTTGACATATAATTTTTTTGCAGAATTTTAGTGCTTAACTTGATTCTGTCTGGATTTGCACTTTTTCCTCTCAAGAAGATTAATGGCACCTTATAAAATACGAGACTTCTTTCATTATCTCGAAAATGCAGGCTTGTGAAGAAAAAACAATAAAAAAACCTATACGCACACGATTATTTACGAATAAAACATTACGCAACATAAAAAATTCTCCGATTCAAACTTTTAAAATCGTTTTCAGTGAATAATTAACATTGATGTAGCTTTTTCACTTCATTTTTTTTCTCGTATTAAAAAAGGAACAACAGTCAATTGCCATTTTTCGTGTAGAAGGAAAAAAACGGTTAATTGTGCTAGGAAAAGCTTGTTATTGGAAGCCTTTTAAGCTTTCCTCGGTGTAAAAACAAAATTCTTTTCCGAACAGTGGTTTATTTGGTCTAACATTATTTACGCTAAATGAACATAGAAAAAATCGACAAATTAAAAATTTTCAGAGTGCTTTAAAAACAGTTCGAAAAATAAAATACCGATTTCGCTCGCTTCACTGGTCTGAGTATCTTTTAATTCGGAACAAAGAATTAAACATTGATCAGAATAAAGAAGAAAAATAACTGGAATCGGTGCAGTATTTTTTTCTTCCTAACCAAATGTAGAAATTGGAAAAGCATATATCAGAGCAATTTTTATTCTTCATTATTGTCATTCTTCTTTAATATTTCGTATTCGGTTGTAATCATTCTTTCTTTCCTTCACATTTATAATTAAAGTGAAAAAACAAGTTCAAATACATATTATGAAAATATCTAACTTATTATTGATGATTTCTTTAATATAATGTGATATTTGCAAAATACAAAAAAAAATACATTCCACATAATTAGTATTCATTGTAAGTTTCATATAGTTCGGTTCGTATTAAAATATAATGACGCTATAATAACATAACCTACTTTAAAGAGAAATTAATAATTGTTAAGTGCATTTATAAAAAAGTGAAATAGAAACATAATGGCAACGTGACAACATAATGACAATTTTTTTGTCGCAAGCGTTGAATGGCAACGAAAAAAAAAAGATAATTTTGCATTCGATGCTAACTTCAGGAAATTTTGTTATAGATTCTAAATAACTTTTTCAGGTTAAAAAAATTTTCTGTTTGTTTTATAAAGTCAGAATAAATGTATTGTTTGGAAAATAGTGTCATCCAATGCAGTACAATAGATTATATAATTGACATGTGTTACATGACGCAAAGGACGCCACGCTTCGGTTATACGTTGTTTTCCTGCTTTCTAAAATTCACAAATTCTCTGCCTCGGTCATTATTTCTACTTTCCTATTATTTAAAAAAATATTAGAAATCTTTTTAATTAAAATTTTATGCGTTTGATTTCATCTTTAAAATGGAGTGTCATACTTTAAGTCGAGTAGCATGCTAGTGGGATTAAAACATGATTATAAAAAGAATTAAAACCAATTAACAATACTGATTCAGCCTACTGGATATATCTCCGAATATTTGTATTATCTTAGAGGGTTTTGTTTACAAATATCCTTGAAAAATTGATGAAATAAGAAAACGAAGTAAAATTTATAAGAATATTACATTAGCTTTCAACAATGGAAAAGAAATAGACAAATAAATATTCGTTTAAACAATGAAAACGGTTGGAATTTCATTGCAAAAATGAAAAGTATTGTTGTAAATTATGCTTAATTTTTTTTATAAATTTATTAAAGTTATACAAAATTTGTACGGCAACTTAATCGATATCATTGAATAGATAAGTTCTTTAATTTTCAGATGGTGTAAAAATTATTTTGGTGCTAAGATATTTTCGAACGTTATCTAAAAAAACACCAAAATTTTACTTAATTTTTAATTAATTAAAATTTCAATTAAAAACGGTCCCGAGGTGCACATTCTCACACTCCAAAATATGTTTGTGCCAAACTGAGTAGATCTAGGGCCAGTGTTCTGCCCTGTAGAGCGCCAACACACACACATAGAGAACTCCTTTATTATTAGTAGAGATGTTTAATATTCAAATCTCATTATAGTTTCAAATACTATGTAGTAATACACTAGCATTATCTTAAAAACTTTAAAATTGTTACTTTTAATTGTATTTACTTTAGTATAATTAAGTTTGTAATAATTAAAATTATTTATCAAAATTTCGATTGTACGTCTTTTCATTTATACGTCATTTTATGTCAGTCCCTTGAAAGACGTATAAACATTGCTTTACTCTATTTTCTAATTTCCTTTTCATCATAGATTATCATAAGCGCAATTTTAATGAAGTAATATATTGAATACATTGAATGTTTATATTAAACATAAACATTTGACGATATTTATTATTTAAAACTAAATAGGTTGAAGAGTAAAGTACGGTCTGCTTTTCTGACTCATACAAATAAATAAGAATTCGAAATGAAAAAGTCACATATTTGTTCCACAATAACATCTTTCGAATATTCGAACAATCAAAGGATGTGAAACGTTTTCGCGGGAGGCTCATATTTCTTCGCTAACAGACAGAGAACATCCGTTGAAAGCAACTTCACTCTGCACTGTACATCCGTTTTCATGCATTTGTGAAACCCGATCTACATGGATTTTTGCAGAGATATTTCGTGTGTCTGCAATGTGACATCTAGAAACGAAGTGATTGATAATATCTAGAATCTCAATTTCTTTGTATCATATCAAATAATATTTTTTTATTTTATTCTAACATGACATTATTTCGGAATAAGGTACGTAGTTTCCACTTAAAAAAATCATCATGGCCATCATCAATAACTGAAGGTTTTTTTTCCAACGCCACAACAATTTTGGTAGCATAGACTGTAAGTAGTAAGGGAAGTCAGGGCAAGATGGTGACTTTAGAATTTAGCCATTTTAATAAATTCAGTTTTTGAGGTAAATTTTTTTCCTTTGCATATATTATTAAATTGACCTTTTGCTGTTTTGTACTTAAACTGAGAAATCTTTATTTTGATATTGTCAAAGTTATTTTGCCATTCTTGTAACGGTACCGGGGCAAGGTGAAAATTATGACAAAAGTTAAATATATTTTTATTTTTAGAAATCTTAGGGCAGAATACTAATTAATTAAAAGTTTTTAAGTATTTTTTTCTTTGATCAATATGTGATTAAAGAATTATTTCAGTTAAAATTTGAGCTCGTAGAAATTTAAAATAACTCAAAACCAATATTTTTATTTATTTTCAAACTATTTTCTCACATCTATTACACCTATGTTCCTCATTCAGAGTCTGAGAAGTCCTTGGGCCACCATGTATAGCATTTGCAACACTCTATTTAATTTTCTGATGGAGGGTCAACGTAGATATTATAACATCCAGGTCACTGTCTTATATTTTCTTTGGAAGTTTGAACTGACGTCATGAGTGTCAGAAGTTTGGGCTTTCTAAAGGAATCAAACTTCAGTTTCCTTGTAATAACTCCTTTTATCTTCCCTAACCTCTTGTCTCTGCTGCTTCAAACTTTCTTCTCCACCTTCTGTGTGACTATCTTAACCGACATTTTTTATAGGTAAGCTCATTAAAATATATTCTGTAGGTCTCACACCTTGCAACATATGATGGGACAGATAGGGGGTCACGTAACTCAAGAAAATTACACAAAATAACTAAAAAAAATTCATATATTTTTCACAAAGAAAAGAGTGAAAAGAACCTGGGGCAGGATGACCGGGTCGTCAACTTGCCCCTACCAACTTGCCCTCACCGGCAATGTTAAAATCTTTTCTTTTTTTTGGTGGGATTGACAAGAAATAGGTAAATATAAATAGTTATTTTGAAAAGCGTATTGTCTAAGGTAGTCATGCATAGCAATGAATAAACAAATATCTTAGGTGTTAGTACACTAGATCTTAAATGGAGGGTCTTGAAAATTACAACACGTTAGGCAAAAAACACGAACACCATATAACAAACAACGAAATGGCGTCAGTGACTTCACTATACGGTTTTTTAGTACGAAGCAGTGTGGAAGGCTGGTAGTAACAGTAAGGTGGTGCTACCTAGCGGTATAAACTTAAAATAAGCCATTCGTCGTTTTGCTTGGCTCGCCATCTTGCCCTGATTTCCCTACACACTAGAATGTCAAGACAAAAGTGTTTTATTTTTAGGAAAAATATATCCCTTGGTTTGAGATCGGGACACATATATCCCATCCGCCGTGATCAGTGTAGCATATGTGTCCCATTAGTCTTCATTGTGTAATTTTGAAAAGAAAAAATAAAAGTTTTGTAATTTATATTCATTAATCCTTCAGATTGCACGATGTTGTCCGAATACAAAGCGAATGAATTTTTGCTATCTACCAATTAAGCTGATGAATACTGTGAAAAAAACAGCAATACAGTAACCTACAGTAGTAACATCATGTTCTGAAAAAGAAAACTCCTTCTCATAACTTTGCAGGACTGACGGAAAATACATCCACTAGACCAAGGAGCATTTTTATCACTAAAGGACTTTTTTAAAGTTCTTTAGGGACATAGTGTCCCGCGAAAGGGTTAATTTACATGAGTGAGTTACAAGGACGCAAAATGAAAAACTTTTGCATATTGTTTCAAAATTAAACAAATGAAAAAGTCGTATTAATTTACTTAACTCTTTACTTCCGATGTGACTTTTTTCTTCCAGCGCATTTAAAAGCGGAACATTTTGAGAGGAAGCGACACGAGTTGAACTCTCCCAACTTGGGTGGTCATTTACCCCACCATCCTATCCCTGATATAACCTTCCCTTCAGACGCACGGAAATGGGCTGTGGTTGGCAAGGATAATTGGACCTCCCCTACCGCTTCTATCTAATAAGCGATCTCAGAACCTCACCTCCCCCCAAAAGAAGTATAACCGCCTCAGACCAGCCTTCGTCGGTGTTAAGGGGAAATTTTTATAATGCTCAAAACCGCCTCGCTTGGTGTGAGAGGCTTAAAGATCCAGAGGAATGAGCCTTCGCCCTTTCAAAAAATAGCCCTCGTGTTGCTCCAAAACGGCACGTTAGCATAACCAAATTAACTAAACTAATCTTCGTCTTTGCGAGCCTGCTTTCGCCAACACATTCGTCCACGTCGGAATCATCAACGTTTATTGATGGTCTTGCACACAAATAGCTTGGCAAATTTCCAAATCTGTCACTGTGGCCGCTACTGTAATGTTCTCATCAACGGACACATCCACTTTTTATTCTTCCTTTAGCATACCTTCAGGCGGCTCAGTGACAACTGGAAGTTTTTCATCTAATGTTTCACAGAAACATCCGTGGACGAAACAGTTTTTGATCGAGTCAGCCGATATCCGATTCCAGGTATTTGTTAAGAGATGCGTCCTAAGTTGTTTGCCTACAAGTGAAGCGACAACTTAAAGGAACGTCAAAAATCAATCGTTAACGCTTGTTGAAAATGAAGGATCGGTCAATTCTCTACTTCTAAACTGATAACATTAAACAATGTAGTGATCGCACTAAACGAATATTTTTGTATGCATTTGAATATGTCGGATCGGGACCAGAGGTTTGTTGGGAATAAATTAAAACTCTTTTCATCGGCAGCATCAGCAAAACGTCAGTTTTAGGATCTTGTTAGCTCTAGTGGGTCAGAATTGTGATCGACGCTAACTGGAATGACATGCTGACTCGAATCACTGATCGATCCAAATTAGCATATCAGTGAAGAAGACGGAGATTTTCTTGGTCGCCGTACATGTATAAAGGTAATACTGGTTTGTGGGGTTTTTTGGGGGGGGAAGAAGATGTGAAAGTGTCGTGAGCTGATATGAGTGATTCATAGTTTTCTGAATGTGTGTAAAGTATTCTCTTTTTTCTATATATTATGTTATGGTTACAAGAAGTAAACCATGTTGTGCCATAATAAACTTTCAAGTACAAATGTAAATTGTTTCTCATTGTCATTTGTGTGGAACTCTTTCTTTTGAGAAATTAAATTTATCAATGTATGTTAGTTTTTCATAAGAAGGTTTTGTTGCAGTTGCGTTGATTCTGGAGGTAGATCAGGAATTCCAATTAACACTGTGGAACACAGTGCTGGAAAAATGCGTTTGCTGAAGATTTATTTAGTCTTTGATATTGTGTGATTTTGAAAATGATGAAGCAGTGTGTTAGATTGAGATTTAGCAATAACATATTTTTCGGCTTTACCGTGCTATTTAAATAATTAGTATTTTCGCTACTAAAGTTTCTTTCGTGTCTTGAGGCAACCCTTAACATTTCAACAGATTTTTTTAAGAGTTTTGTTAAATTTCTCAATTAATTATTCCCTTTTTGTAATGATTAACTAAATTGTTAATTGCTTTAACTTTTTATATAGTTTTTTTAATAGTTCGGTGTTTAATCAGTTTTAAATCTTTTTTCTTGCACCAGACTATATGCTCGCCATTTAAAAGGCGGAAGCGTTTTGGTGTACTCAGGTCCCGGCGTCCCCTGACTGGGAGATTTTCTTTTGTATCAGTTCTATTCGATTGTCTGTCACTGTGAATAAAGGTGGTGCGTCAGAGGGGTCCGAAGTGCCGGTATTCTTATATTCGGCTATCGTCCTTGCAGACGTACCGATGTTTCGAAAAAGGAAGCTACAGAAACAGCTTTAGATGAAGCAAATTATGAAATTCATTTCATATATTGAGACAAGGATGACTGAGGAATGATAGTTTTTTCAAGCAACAGCTAACAGTGAGTAAAGCTAGACGAGTAACTGTTACATGTATATATAGAAGAATGAGGTAGTTACTCGTACGAATTGTTGATTTTTCTTTAAATTTCTTCAGAATAACTGTTGCGTATATATATATATATATATATAGAAGAATGACGGCAGAGAAAATGTTCAAGTAAAAAAGGTATGTGCGGGCCCGTCCGTGCCTGTAATGACAGCGGAGCAAAAGGAATGCGTCCGTTCAGTGGGAGACTTTCGATAGAAACATACATTGAAAGTAAACAGTAACTAAACTAGCAGCGCAGCCTAGCGGAGGCGATAAGCTATACATGCAGAGAAACACAGAATACAATATGCACTAATTTCGAATTAAAATACAGTAAAATAATGGATTCTAAAATTTACAGAATAAAGCATGCAGAACACAAAATAAAATAAGGTTACAGTATGCTGAACAGGTTTTGATAATATAAAGTGAATGATAACATTAACCGCGACCCCATTAAGCGACGTCCACTATACTCTGTGCAAATTGGAATTTTATTCATTTATATATTTTAATTTTTAATGATTATTCAGGAATTATCTCTCTTTTGTTCTTCATTTTGGCTTAATATCTCTGTAGTACTGTTATCGGCACCTCCTGCTTTTAAAATTTTATTTTGATTGCCACATTTTTTAAAAAAATAATTTTCTACTTTTCATTTAATTAATAAAAACCTATTTATTTTTATAATTTTCTATTGTTTAGACTTCACAGCTCCGTATTTCATAATCCTTCATTATAAATATTATGGGATCTTAAAATCAATTTTTCTCAAACTCACCACCAGATGGCACCATACATATGGATTCAAAATTTAATTGAAATCAATGGAGGAACTAAGAATCAAGTACTGAAAATTATGAAATAGCGTAATGGCATTGGGAATGCACAAATATACAAATTCAGAATTCTAGTACATCAAGAAGTGGTTGAAAAATTGATTACAAAATCCCAACTCTACAAACATGAAGCACAAAAAATTAATTCAGTAAAAGCTTATAAAGAGAGGTTTTGTACTGTTGGTTTGAAATTGCTCAATAGATCGTTAGCATTCAGATACAAATTTCTATTCGATGTTCTGAATGGTCATCATTTAATCAGAAACTTTACCTTATAGTGGTTTTACAAAATGGTAGGAACGATATATATAATACGCTAAAGAGGTTAATAAGCACAATTAATGTCTGCAAAAATGCTTGCTGGAAATATAAAAATTTAAAATTTGCTTCGACCAGCTTTAATTCTTTTATATCTATTCTTGCTTTTACATTTTTTTTAAGAAAATACTCTCTGAATAAGAGACTTCACTAATTTTTCAGTAGTTATAACTACCCTAAATCCCCAAAACAATTATACTTCACCATATATATGAAATCAAAATGCATCTTCACATTAAGAATATTATTGTTTTTCTTTAGATATATTAAACGAAGATGTATTCTGAGAAATATAGAAGTTTTCCTTTATAAGTAGACAGAAAACATGAAGCAGAAATTGAATTCAAATCTTTTTACTAAAAAAATATTTCACTCCTAAAAGAACAAGGTGAATAACGTGAAAAGAATTCGCTTTCATACTTGAGCTGGATTACTCGAATGTTTTCAATATCCAATCATTTCTGTAACATTTAATCTCGAACCAAATACGGCTTTTGATGGATCAATGGCTAAAAGGAAATCGTGTGTAACAAATAAAAACAATCAAGCGACCAGAACTATAAGGAAAGGAATCATAACTGTCCAATCACTGATAAAAACTCTATTACTACGACAGAGATAGGTGTTTATTTAATCGTCTGTTAGCGAACGATTAATCTAGTAAATTACTCGCCAATCGATCACCTTTTCTCTTTCATCGTATGGCAACAGCTGTTCGGACAGAAAGAAAAGGAAAATATCGTCTGTTACGAAGTTGTTCATGGAACAAAAACAATAAGATGAAACTTATAACTTTTTAAATTGTCTTTTCGGATTACAGGAAATGAAATTTTGGTAAAAAAATGTTTCTTGCAGAAGGTTGAAAAAATATAAAATAATGCTGTCGCTAATAGTTTTAATAAGTTGCAAGAACTAACAAGATTAAAATAATTATCCTCAAGATGATGAACTTCCGCTTTGGAACTATTGTTCTATAATTTTTTAAATTAGAAAAAAATCTTGAAATGATGAGAAAAAGATTATGTAAAAAGGAACTCTTTTCTTTTTTTAAAGATTATTCTCTCTTAAAAAGCGTTTGGCTTTTCTAAGGAAAAGTGTAAGCATTTTCAGCATTGGTATGATGGGGAAAAAATTAAGTGGCAAAATATTTCATTCAAATTGGGTAAACTTTTAGTTGGATTATTTCATACAGTTAATGTCGTACTTTGTATGTCTAAGAAAATATTTCACGTGAAAAAAACTAAGGAAGGTTTTTCACAATTAGGAATATATTCATTATGCAAAATTGGTCGTTGTAGTTTAATTCTAATCGATGGGAGATTAAACTTTTCAACCAACCAACGGTATAAAAAATATTTTTTGAAGGCTGAAAGATACCATTCTTCTCAAAGAATACTGTTAATTTTTATCATATACAGATTCTTACATTCAATAAAAATGTTGAAATTTATGCATTTTTATAGTATTTACTGAGCAACAATTTATATATGCTCAATACTGAAAGTGATACTGAAACCAGTAGCGTAGATGCAAATTTTGGTGTCCGAGATGGACTTGCAGTATGTCTCCCCTCCTTTACAAGTTACATGGGACAAATAAGCCTAAAAATAAATACATTCCAAGAAAAAATATTTTATTAATTGCGTAAAAAGACGTTTCAGGCCCTCAACATTTGCAGATAGGTTGCGAAATCGCGCAAAAACAATCAATCTTTCTTTCACATATTGACTACTTACCGACAAAATGGCAAAAAATACACATTTATTACAGTAGTTATTTTTTGTGTACACAATGAGGATAAGAAGGTAAGGTGTTGGCTTTGGAGGTGCAGGGTTCTAAGTTCTAAACCCGATTCCACTTAAGATCCGCCGTGTATGTGGGACTGCTGCACGTTAAATCATACACAGGGGGCGAAACGTTGTGCAGCTAATGAGGTGCGCACAACCAACTTACTAGTTTAAGGAAAAAAAAGAGGTGTGGTGTGGAAGTTCGGAGAGGGAGGTTCCATATCAAATGTCGCCCTCGTCATCAGACCACGGTTCAAAATTACGAGGTCCGTCTTAAAATAGACACCATGTTGTTTCGAAACGGGACGTTAATATAACTAAATCCAAAGGTTTATAGTTGATACTAAATCCTATTTCCCATAGCCTTATCTGCTATGCCATATACGATTTGTAGTATTATGATTCATGCAACTGTTGTACTTTGTTTGTATATTTGTATTCCACTCAGCCTGTGCTGCACATATCATCGGGCGTATCCTTTTAATTTACTCAATTCGTTGACAAACAGCCCCCTGTAGCGGATCTCCTTTACATTTTCTATCCCTTGCTCTATTGCGAAAATTACTAGTTTCTATATATTTGAATAGTTGCGGCTTGTCAGATCAGAAACAAGCAGTGCTGAGGAAATTGTATTGACCTAAGTTGTAGGAAATTTTATGCTGATTATTTTGGTATTTAATGATGGTTGTACTGAAAATTGATAATTTTTGAGATATAAGCAAAAAACTGGGAAAATGTTTTTTCCTGTTTTTTGACTATAACTAAATTTCGAACAAAAATTTTTAGTGGCAAACCTCAGATTCGTAATCAGCACCCCAAAAAAGATAAAGGAGCAAAAAATTACTCCTCCTCCAGAATTTGATTTTAAAAAAACTACTTAACTGGACAATTGAGAAAAAGAGAAAAAAGGCCAAATGGGGAAGTCGCACCAAGCGGGAAATGATACGGAGTGAAGTTCATGGGGTTCTAATTTCAATGGGAGAAAGGGTTGCTTTTTTAATTCCGATTGAGAACTCCGCATTGTTCAATGCGGAAAATTTCAATTCTAGGAGGAGTACACTTGTCTGCAGCTCTGACATGTGTCTCTCTTAATTTTTTATTTATTTTCCTTTTGTTTACGTTTCTTCTTATTTTTTTTGTCATTTTTAATTATTATGCAATCTCAAAGTGGAAAAGTAAGGCAATTATAATTAAAACGAAAATACAAGTTTTAAAACAATTTCAGGGGGGACTGCAGCTCTGCAGCCCTAATGGATGAGCCGCCTACTTTTAAAGTTTGTGAACAATTTTTCTGAACACCCGGTATAACACTGTATAATGGGTTCATTCACTGCATATCCAGGGGAGCCGACTCAACCTTAAGGTTTTAGAGTGCAGGTTGATTCCCCAGGAGGTACATAATGGGTTGAAAATGGCTTGATTTTTCTGATGGAGAACGTGGAGAGGGGATTTCAGCTCGAGTGTCATCCTCGTCATCTGACCCAGGTTCAAAATTACGAAGTCCGTCCCAATATAGCCCTCGTGTTGCTTCGGAACGGGGCATTAGTACAACTACACTAGAAACGTTTTTTTCACACTGTATACCGCAATATAGTAGCTAATAATACTAACAACGGGATGATTCATGTCGGTTATTTTACACTTTAAACGGGTGTCGATTGTTATTCTCTGATGTAACAGATTTCAGACTTCATCGTTAATATATACAAGTTGATATTTACATATGCATCATTAAGAGTATAACAAACTGGAATTTTGCTAAGACTGATTCTCATAGTCTAACTGTCAAACTCTGTATTAAAGAAAAGTATGTTTTAGTTACATTAACGTCCCGTTTTGAAGCAACACGAGGGCAATTTCGGGACGGATCTCGTAATTTTGAAGCACGGCCAGATGACGAGGACGACACCTGAGCTCTCAAAAATTCCGCGCCACACCAGCGGGTTTTGTTGTGGGGATGTTTGGACAATACGTATGATTTAGCGTGCAACATGCTCCATTCACGGCGGATCTTCAGTGGAATCGTGTTTCGAACATGGAGCCCTACGGTCCCACAGCCGAGACCTTACCACTAGGCCACCGCGGCCCTGAAGAGGAGTAAAAAGTGCTTTCCAAAAATTAGCGGAAAATATCGTTGTATTTTGTAAAAGCACCGAGAGAAGTTTCGGCACTAACAGATTTTAATTTGTGAAAGAGGAATAGTGATTTTACCTCTAATAATTAATTAATTTTCCACAGATTAATTGGGCTTTAGTATTCATTGTGCTGTATTTCTGAGACTTTTCTCATTGTTGTAAAAATTCATTGTTCACAAAATGAAAATTGTTCCAACAAGTTTCAACAATAAACTTAATAACAATGCATGCTTTGTTTCAGAATGATATATTTATGTCCCATAATAGAGAATGGAAATAATTTGATCTTTCATTGTTCTTTTAAAAAACAGTAAATTGAGATTTGGATGTAAGAAGTTACGTTTCAGTTTTAATTTAGGTAGACGATTTTTGACACCAAAAGGGTGTTTTAAAGAACATAAATGGCTGAATCTTACAAGTTAAACCCGCCATCTAAAAGTATGGATGAAAACTCGTATGACGACATCGTGACTATTTTGTCTTCATTCCCACCAGATGTCATTGACAAAATTTGTTCTAAAGCGAAAATGTTACGGGAAAGTTTTGATCCAGATAAATCCTCAGTCCCATCTGACAGTGATGCAGAAACAGATGTGGTTCTGATTGATTTAGATGATGACGATGCAAATAAATCAGCTGAAAATGGATTATATTTGCCAAATAAGAAATCCTTCGATAATTCAAAAGTAACAAGTGGTACCATCAGCGAAGAAATTCATTCTGATGAAGCCGAAATTGTGGAAAACATCCAGGCAGATATATATACAGTGAAAGAAGATTCTGTTAAAAATTCTTCACAAAATGATACGGATTTACAAAGTTCAAGTGCAAATGGCATACCTTTTCCGAGCAGTAAATCTTTTGATAATTTGAATGGAACCAGCAATACAGTCTACGACGGAATTGAAACTGCGGAAATCATCCTAGAAGATACTTCTGCGCTTCAAGCCCTTTACCTGATAAATCAACAAGAGGCGTTTGATGAATTTATAAAACCTAACTTTCCCATTAAAAGATTACCGAAAAATGCATTTTGCCGTGAATGGCTTTTAAAACACGCAGAATGCTGCCTGAAAAGTTCGATGCTAGAACATTCGGATAATCAAAGGGATTTTCAAATTTCAAATCAAAATGATATCCCTTCGACGACCATTGAATCTGGTGATAATTCACATGAGACAAAAAATATTGTGGAAGAGGAATGTGATACTGAGGAATTGATTCAGGGTGATGTACCTACACTGAGAGATTCTGCTCAAAATTTCTTAAATAAAAATACGGATTTACGAAGTTCAACTGAAAATGACATCCCTTTGCCGTTCAGTGAATCTTTTGATAATTCACATGAAACCAGCGGTACAGTCGGCGATGAAGTCAAAACTGTGGAAAACTTCCAAGAAGACACTTCTGCGGTTCAAGACCTTTACCAGGAAAATCAAAAGGTTTCGCTTGATGAATTTGACAGACCTAAAAGAAGATCACCAACTAATGCTTGCCGTAAGTGGCTCTCAAAGCATGTTTTCTGTTGCCTGAGAGGTTCGGTGCTAGAGCATTCAGATGATAATAGGGATGAAAAGGATATCAGAAGAATTTCCGAGTTTGTCGAAAAGCGAATATTTGATAATTCACATGAATCCAGGAATATGAGCAGTGATGATGTTGTTTCTTCCATCAGAAAGTCACCTACCAATGCATGTCGTAAGTGGCTTTTAAAGCATGTTTTATGCTGCCTCAAAAATTAAATACATAAATGAAAATTTGCATTTCTTTTACATTTTAAAAAATTAGCAAGAATTTTACGATAACTCTATTGACCTAATTTCGGACTAAAATGATAAGAAAGTTCTTTTTATCAGTGTCTTAAAACAGGAGCAATATTTAAAAATCTATAACAGAATATTTGGATTCGGCCTTACAAGTAATTAGTCCATTTACATACGTGTATATCCTATTTCTAAAAGAGATATTTGCATAATAAAACTCGTATAATATATAAACAAATTTTAAATTCTGTTAAGCTTATCGTTTTATTCTTCATCTCCATTACAGTTTTTTTTGGCAAGACTATTTTTGACTTTTTGTAATTTTACTTCTATTTTCAATTCCTTACCTTTTACAAACATAAACATCCACTGCATTTTTGAAATTAATTACGATGCATTGGTATGAATACGGATTACTTCCTGGAACCTTTTTACTCTGTTTCGTTTCCAAGAGTTTCATAAAGACCGCTGTAGAGACTCTGCCATTAAACAAAAGAGGATTTATTGTACTGTATTATTTGTATTTTATGTATTGTTTCTTCTGGATATTCTGACTGATGAATAACATTTGGAATAATGGACGTTCTGTTTATGAGACATGTCAGATGAAAGTATTTTATGAAATGAATATCATTTGATTCTGTCGGTATAGAGATGTCTGTTACATACAGTTAACATAATTTAAAATGCGGATAATAGAAAAGGCGATATTCAGGCCAATGTGAAAATTCACTAATATCTGCCAGTAAACTGGTTGAAGTACATATAGCGATGAATTCTATGAAGTAATTATAGCGACATAATCATCCAGTGTCGACTTTCACCAATATCTTGCAGTGGGCTGAGAACTGGAAGAGGTGAAATATACCAACATGATGTTCTAACAGAATTTGAACAGTTCGTGGACGAACTAGAAAGAAATTATGACCCAAAAGACAAGTTTAACTATCCCACGTGTAAGTGTGACATCCGTGCCCGTTTTTGGCTACTTCCAGAAAAAGACTTATACCTCCAAAACTCAAATTTCTGTAAGAAACCTGGGAGAAGAAGACTGAGTGATGGAGAGAGAATACAAACAATGACGACTGCTCCTGTTTCCATAGAAATTAGCAGGTATTTACCGCTAGGGGCGAATCGGGATAATATGTTCCTCGGAAAAATAGATGGACAAAAAGATTTAGAGAAATCACTATCTTGATAAAAAAAGATTAAAGTAGTTTGAAAATTACACAGAGACTTGACCATATAATGTCAGCATTCACTATTATCTACCGGTAGGCTGAGAACTGGTAAAGGTGAAATATGCCAACATGTTGCTCTAACAGCGTTTGAACAGTTCGTGGAAGTGTTCATTCCAGAAAAAACAGAGACCGTAAGTGACAAATACAAGTGACTCATATAGAGGTTTATGCTTCCCTTAAATGCAAGAGTGTAGATTTAGCTTTAAAACTCAAATCTTGTTGTAAGTGACTAATATCTGAAGATCGAGCCATTGGAGAAAAATATCAAATGAAGACTACTTCTTCTTTGACAAAAAGGAGCAGAGGGATATCGCTGCTACAAATTTAGATACTCTGTTCCTCGAAAGATAGTATAGAAGAATTGTAGAAAACAGATTTAGAGAATTCTTAATCCTGATAAATCGGTTAAAGTAGATTGAAATTAATACAGCAACTTGGCCTTCCAGCGTCATCATTCACCATTATTTGTCAGTTGGCTGAGAGCTGGTAAAGGTGAAATATAGCAACATGTAGCTTTAACAGCATTTATACAGCTCGTGGACAACTTAGAAAAAAGTCGCGGAACGAAAGACGAGATGAGCTATGCATATGGTAATGTGGAACATCTAATGCAAGCATTACATTGGACTTGTCTAATGCAAGTGATGCACAGGGAGGTCTTTTATTTTCTTAAGCTCAAGACAGAAATTTAAAACTCAAATTTTCCTGTAAGAGCTCAAGTTGGTGTCAGTGAAGAAAGAAAATTTAAAAATGATATCTCTTTCCTGAATCGTTAGAAGATGTCAGAAAAGTACGGCTAATTGCAAATTGCGACATTCTGTTCCTATTGGAAAATGTAAAATTGTAGCAAATGGATTTTCATTATACTGTTTCACGATAAATCCTACTTCAACGGTAACAGATATCTATAAATGGACTAAGAACTCCAAAAGTTTATATATATCGACAGAGCTATTTCCTACTTGAGTATCTTCCAGTGTACTAAAAACGAGGAAAGGTAACATAAGCCACAGGACGACTTTACTGCAACACTCACTACTATCTACAGGTGGGCTGAGCACTTGCAGAAGTAAAACACATCGTCTCAGTCATACCACGTGAGTATTCACCAATACCATCCAGCTGGCTGAGAAATGGAAGAGGTGAAATATGTCAAAACCGAAACTAAAAATATTTGAGCAATTCGCCGACGAACTATTAAGAAATTCTGAAATGAAAGAAGAGAAATGTAATCTCTAATGTAAACGAAACATCGATGGGTATGATTTAAAACTTCGAAACAGACACCGACGTTCAGTGTCTAATGCAAAGTACAGCGTGTAAGTTTGTTTTTATTTTAACCGAATAAATGTAGATTCAAAACTCTCATCATACAGTATGTGGCGTTAAAATTGAAGACGCTAAAAATGAAAAACAATACTAAGGAATGATGATAGTTTCCACTATAACACTCACAATTTTCTACCGGTGGACTGAGCACAAGCAGAAGTGAAATACATCGCCTTACTCAAACTACAGTACATTCACGAATACCTTCCGGTGGGCTGAGAACTAGAAGAGGTGATGTAAGCAGTAAACCAGCCTACTTCAACGTTCCTAAATAGTT
>BGPR01009741.1:23166-56013 GCA_013235015.1 Araneus ventricosus
TTTATTGCTTCGTTCAGTTACGTATTACTCAAATTTCCATTAATAGCTAATAATAAAAAATGAACTAAAGCAAGGGTATACGTTTGTATAGTTATTCTTTCTGGAGCAAAGAGTAAAACTATAAAACACACCTCTCACCATTCAACTGTGTAAAAATATAAAAACACACATCACCATTCAATAGCAAATATAAAACACACACACCATTCAACTGTGGCAAAATAAAAACACACATTACCATTCAACTGTGTAAAATATAAAAACACATCTCGAAAAGCAGTGTACAACAGCCAAGAAAATAAAAGTAATGTGCATTTCGAGGATGAAATAAAACATTTAAATTAGGAGAGGAACTCAAAGAGATATTTAAAATTGCAGAAATAATATAAATAGAGCATAAGCAAAGTTAAATGTAATTATTGGAATTAATTTAAATTTATTAACTTTTAAGTATACAAAAAAAAGAGTAAGAGAAACTGACAGAAGGCGAAATCAGACGAGATTTGAATCGGGTTGAAAAAATGGAAAATAACCTCCTATACGCTATCGGAACCGCCAGGAAGGTTTTAAGCAGTTGTCATGGGGAATTTATAGGAAATGAAGTGCAAAGAATGCCGAAGAAGGTGAAATTTACTATCTATAAACTGTAAAGAGACGATTACTAATAATATGATTCTAACAAAATCGTACTAATTATTATTTAGCTAAATACCTAGAATGCCTAGAATTTAGAATGCTAGAAATGTGTGAAATGCCAGTCGTTTTATACATTGCCGTCAGTTACTAAAGCATCCTTTAAAATACCTAGTATTATATGCAATGACTGGCTTTCATACATTGCAGGCAACATATATACTTGTTCAAAATGCCAAGACTAGGGAAACCAATTTTAAGGATTTTACTCCGTAAACAGGTGACAGGCGATGATGAATGAACACATTTCTGAAAGTTATTGTTAGATCACGAAGTGAAATATCTCCCTCTCCGTTCTCACTTCACCCCTCGTTTTGTTAGAAATCAACTTCGACAGCGTATACTCAAAGTGCAGAAAGAGGAAGCGGAATCGAAATCATCTATACCTTTCATGAAAGAACTTTGAGAAACTTTCTATAAAGTATATACAGAGTTAAGACTTTCCACTTGCAAATATACAGACGACAGAGGGTCCAACCTTTGAAAGATTTGCCACAAAATTTAGTACAGATCTGCAATTTTGATAAAATGTGTACCAAAATTTCAGCCTTAAAGCTATTTAAGTGTTTGAGTTATGAATAAATATTCCAACAGTTTTTTACTTCCTTGCCATATAAGTTCGTGTTACAAAATGTCAAAATTTATTTTTTATTGATGATCAATACCATTCATAGTTATTTTCTCAATATTTTACAGACTATTAACACTTAACGGTCTGCTTGATTTTTTTCCTCGTATTAAAAGGAAGAACAGTCAATTACCATTTTCGTGTAGAAACGAAAAAAACAGATTAATTATGGTAGAAAAAAGCTTATTAATTCAAAACCTTTTAAACTTTCTTCAGTGAAAAACCAAATTCTTTCCGAACGGTGGTTTATTTGGTCGCGTTTACGCTAAATGAACATGAAGTAATCGACAAATTAAAATTTTTCTGAATGGTTTGAAAGCGGTTCAAAAAACTAAAATATTAATTTCGTTCGCTTTACTGATCTGAGTAATATTTAATTCGGAACAAAGAATTAAACATTGATCCAGGATAAAGAGACTTCTGGAATCAGATTGCACTATTTTTTCTTCCCTAACCAGATGTAGAAAGTGAAAGCATATATCACAACATTTTTATTCTTCATTATTGTCATTTCTTCTTTAATATTGCATATTCCGGTTGTAATCGATTCTTTTCTCTTCATTTATAATTTAAAGAGAAAAACCATGTTCAAATACATATTATGAAAATAACTTATTATTGATGGTTTCTTTAATATAACGTGATGTTTGCAAAATATAAAAATACATTCCACATAATTAGTATTCATTGTAAGTTTCATATACTTTGGTTCGTATTAAAACATAACGTACTTTAAAATTAATAATTGTTAAGTGCATTTATGAAAAAGTGAACTAAAACCTAATGGCAACGTGACAACTTATAATGACAATTTCTTTGTCTGGAAGAGGGGAAAATAGTTATTTTTTGCATTCGATGTTAACGGGAACTTTTTTTGTTATAAATATATTCTAAATAATTTTCATGTTAAAAAAAATTGTCTGTTTGTTATATAATTCAGAATAAATGTGTTGTTGGAAAAAAAGCGTCATCCAGTGCAGCAGATTACTTACCTGACATGTGTGTCATATGACTGAAACACGCTATGCTGCTTTTGGTTATAGAATCGTTTACTGGTAAAAATTCGCAAATTCTGCGCCTCTCTTAAGTATTTCTACGTTCCACTGTATTTAAAAAAATATTAAAATATTTTTTAAAATAATTTTATACATACAGATGGTATAAAATAAAATGTATCATTAATTACTCCAAAGATATACAGCAGAAATCATTTTCAGATTTAATGATATACCAGCAGTCTTTGGCGACCAGCGTGTTTGCGAAATTTATTATGGTTCCCTTAATAAAGTAGTTTTAAACTTCAAATTGTAAGAAAAACGGCTAACCCACCTCTTTAAGCGTCGCACCTGTGCTTTGTCTACATGAACGTCCCTAATGGAGCAAGTAACTTTGTTCATTTCATCTAATATCTAATTGAACGTTATTCAGCGCCAGAAGCTTCGCATTCTTATTCCTCTATAATTATAAAAGGCAGTGTGTGTGTGTTGTGTGTGTGTGTGTAGATTAGTATTGTGTGTGTATTATTATTGTGTGTGTGTGTGTGTGTGTGTGTGTATTATTGTGTGTGTGTGTGTGTGTGTGTGTGTGTGTGTGTGTTAGTAGTGTGTATTGATCCTACACAGGAAGACCCGCTAGATGAAACTATGGTTGACACAAACATACTTTGAAGGTGGGAATGTGCACCTTGAGTCCTTTTTTGGAAATTTCAATTAAAATTTTAATTAATTAAAATTAGATGAAATTTGTTTTTCCTACATAATTTCCGAAAATATTACAGCTCAGATCTCATTTTTAACCATCTAGAAAGTACAAACATTACCTTTGAATCAAATTTTCATTAGAATGTTTTTCTAGAATTTTAATAAATTTTTAAAACATTTTTTTGGCATATCTAATACTTTGCATTGTTTACTAGCATAGCCTCAAACCAGTTTCATTGTTTAAACAAATATTTGATTGCGCATTTCTTTTTCACTGTTCTATTGGCAACCATCTAAGTAAAGTTTGCTTTGACATTTTACTATTTCATCAAGATTTCTGTGAAAATCGACCTTCACTCTCAAGATATTGCTTTCCTTATGATGACTTATATTTGAAAGATTGATTGCTAAGTTTTTATTCTTTTTTCAATATTTTTTATCCAGCTAACACGCCACTTGGCTGTAAAATGTGCTGCATCATTTTAATGTTGAAATCAATGCATATTTTACAGAAGAATATAGAAAATGAAGATAGTGACATTAAGTTAGGGGTTATGGACATGGTCAGTTATTTATTAGGTACATTTATATAGACAAAGAACAGAATAGGTACAAGGTCACTAATAAGAACATGGGTTAAATATCTACCACAATCTGAAGTTAAAATTGCGTTGTTAGAGAATCAGAATATAAAATGATACAGATTGAATTGAAATCAAATTCCCGGCAGCGAACAAAAGCTGAATTAATAGGCAACTAGTTATAAATATTATGGAATCTTAAATTTTATTTTCTGAAACTCACCACCAGATGGCGTCCTTGTATGGATTCAAAATACATTTCAAATCAATGGAGTACAAATAATTAAGTACTTTAGAAAATTACAAAACAGCCTAGAGTCATTAGAGATATACAATTTGTCAAATTTCAAAACTCTATTGCATCAAATTGGGTGAAAATCGATTACAAAATTCGTTCTTTGGAAACATAAAACAAGTCCAAGTTGACAAGAGCGTTTAAAAAAGGGCTTTGCGCTGACGTTTTGAACTGTCCCGACAGATAGGCGGCTCTCAGAGACAAGTTTCTAGTCGATGTTTTGAATGGTCATCAATCAGAAACTTTACCTTATGGTGGTTTTACAAGAATTATAGGAACGATATACAATACGCTAAAGGGTTTAATAAGCACAGTAATGTCTGCAAAATGCGTACTGGAATGCAACAATTTAAAATTTGTTTCATTGGCTTTGATTCTTTTTATTTCTATTCTTACTTTTACATTTTTTAAACAATAAATTATGAGTAAAACAAATGCTCTCTGAATAAGCTTTACTAATTTTCCCTAAGTTTCGACTTCCCCTAAATCCTCAAAACAACTATACTTCACCATTTATATGATATCAAATACATCTTCACAATAAGAATATTATTACTCTGTAATTATTATATGTGGTATTAAACAAGATATTCTAGAAATACTTCTAAATTTCCTTTATAAGTAGACAGAAAACATGGTAAGAAATTAATTCAAATCAATCTTTTTTTCCCCAAAAAAAATCCATTCCTAAAATAACAAGATGAATAACGTGAAAACAATTCAACTTTTCCTTGCGAGCTGGATTACCCGAATGTTTTCAATAACCAATCATTTTATTTAATCTCGCACCAATACGGCTTTGATGGATCAATGGCTAAAAGGAAATCGTATTAAACAAATATAAACAATCAAACGACCAGAACTATAAGGAAGGAATCATAACAGTCAATCATACAGAAAATGTCTATTACTACGACGGAGATTAGTCTTTCTTTAATCGATGAAACGATCAATCTAGTAAATTTACCCGCCAATCGATCACCCTTTTTTGCCTTTCATCATTATGGCAGCTAATTCCGACGCTGAAAGAAAAGTATCGTCTGCTACGAAGTTGTTCGTGGAACAAAAAATAATAGGGTAAAACTTATAACTTTTTTTGGTATTTGAGTTGCAAGAAATCAACTTTTTTGGTCAGAAAAAAAATTAACAAATATTTCTTGCAGAAGATCGAAAAAAACATAAAACAATGCTGTTGTTCAAAGTTTTAATAAACAAAACTAAGCATTATAAAATAATTACCTAAGATTATAAGTTCCAATTTGGAACTATTGTTTTATATCTTTTAAGATTCAAAAATATTTCAATGAGGAGAAAAATAGTTATAAAAGAACTCTTCTCTCACTTTTGAAAATTATTTTCTTAAAAAAATATTTGACTTTTTTTTGAGGTGGTACATGCATTGGGAAAGATTATAAGCGTAATACATTTTCTTTCAAATTCGATAATTTCATGAATTCCTTATAGTTAATGCCGTGCACATTTCTAAGAAAATATTTTACGAGCACAAAAAATACGGCAGGTTTTCAATTTTAGGAAAGTTATGCAAAATTGGCCTTGTTATTTAATTCTAAGCAGTGACAGGTCAACTAATCAATAACGGTATAAAAAAAATATTTCTTTAAATTTCCAGAAAGATACCTTTCTTCTTCTCCAAAGAATGCTGTTAATTTTATAATGACAGATTCTGACATCCAGACAAAGATGTTCAATTTTATGCATTTTTTATAGTATTTACAATTTATATATGCTCAATATCGAAAACGATACTGAAACCAGTAGCGTAACTACTGGCTTTATGGCGACCAGGGAGAATTTACAGCATGCCTCCCTTCCTTTACAAGTTACATAGGGCAAATCAGCCTCAAAATAAAATATTAAATTCCAAGAAAAAAACCTCTATTCTGTATTCTACGTTTCAGGCCTCGACCACAGCAGATGAGTTTCAAATCCTTTGCGACCACCATCAATCTCTTTCTTTCACATATCAGCCACTTACCGACAAAGGCGAAAAAAGCCACATTAATTAAAGTAGTTATTTTTTGTATACACGCAGAGTTGTGTACACAATGAGATTAAGACTATAGGTAAGGTGAGGTGTTGGCTTTGAAGGGATAAAAAGTTCAGAAACCCGATTCCACTAAGATCCGCCGTGTATGTGGGACTGTTGCACGTTAAATCTATACAGGGACCAAACGTCGTGCAGCCAACAGGTGCACGTAACCGTTCGACTCCCGCCTATTTTACTAGGATTAAGCCAGAGGAGGTGTGGTGTGGAAGTATGGGAGGGAGGTGCCGAATCAAATGTCGTCCTCTTCTCAGACCCTGATTCAAAATTACGAGGTTCGTCTTAAAAATAGACGTTTGTTTCAAAACGGGACGTTAATATATCTGTTAATGGTTTATAGTTGATACTGTGTCTTACTTCCCATGACCGTATCTGCCATACTTACATACGATTTGTAATATTATGATTCTTTGTTTTTTTGAATGTATATTTGTATTCCACTCAATCTATTGCTGCACCTTAATATCATCAGGCGTATCCTTATAATTTTACTCAATTCGTTGATAAACAGCCCCTGTAGCGGATCACCTTCATTTTTTCTATCCCATGCTCTATTGCAAAAAAATACTAGTTTCTATATATTTGACCAGTGGCAGCTCGTCCAGATCAGAAGCAAACAGTGCTGCAGAAGTTGTATTGACCTAAGTTGTGAGAAATGTTATACTCATTATATTATTATTATATAGATATAATGATGGTTATACTAAATGTTGATAATTTTTTTGAGTTATAAGCAAAAACTGGGAAAATGTTTTTTTTATGTTGTATAGCTTAATATTCAACAAAATTTTTTGGTAGCAAACCTCAGATCTTGTAATCAGTTTGGAGAGGGAGGTACCAAAGTTCCTATTCATGAACCATGGTTCAAATTATGAGGTCCTTTTAAAATAGACACCGTGTTGTTTCAAGAAACGGGAGGTTAATATAACTAAATCAAAGGTTTAGTTACACTGCGTCCTACTTCCTAACATATCTGCCATTACTATATACTACTTATAATAATATTATGATTCATGCAACTGTTTTCATTGTATATTTATATTCCTCAAACTGTACTTACTATAACATCAGACAGTATCCTTTAATTTACTCAATTCGTTGCAAACAGTCCCCTGTGGATCCCCTTTACATTTCGACCTATGCTCTATTGTAAAAAAATACTAGTTTCTATATTTCACCAGTGGCGACTCCTCAAGCAAACAGTGCTGCAGAAGTTGTATTATTAAGTTGTAAGAAATTTTATGCTGATTATTTTTGGTATATAATGATGGATTTATACTAAAAATTGATAATTTTTTTAGCGAGTTATAAGCAAAAATTGAAAATGTTTTCATGTTTATTGGCTTTAACAAAAATTTGAACAAATATTTACGGTGGCAAGCTCAGATTCGTAATCAGCATCCCAAAAGATATAGGGCAAAAAGTGATTACAACTCCTCCAGAATTTGATTTTAAAAAACCCAATAAACGACTGGACAACATAGAAAGCGAAAAAAAAGTTCAAATGAGGAAGCCAAGCATGATTTGCCTTCAGATTGCAACTCACAGTTCTTATTTCAATGAGAGAAAGGGGTTGCTTTTTTCTTCCGATTGAGAGCTCCCTTTTGCTCATGCGGAAAATTTCGATTCTAGGAGGGGCAAAATTCTCTGTAGTCTGTCTCTCTCTTAATATTTGATTTATTTTCCTTCTTCATGCTAACAATTTTTTATAACTGTTGACATTTTCGATTATCATTGAACTCTTAAAATTGGAAAAGTAAACCCAATTAAATTAAAACGAAAATGCAAGTTTTAAAAATATTTCAGAGGGCTACAGCTCTGCAGCCCTAATGAACAAGAACCGCCTACTCTTAAAGTTTGTGAACAATCTTTCCGAACGCAGTCTCTATAATGGGTTCATTGAATACAGGGGAGAGCTCAACCTTAAGGTATCAGAGTGCAGGTTGATTCCCAGGAGGTATAATGGCTAAAAATAGCGTGATTTTCACGATGGAGAGCTTGGAGGGGTGTCAGCTCAAGTATCGTCCTCATTGTATCACATTGTGGTTCAAATTACGAGGTCTGTCAAATATAGCCCTCGTGTTGCTTCGAATGGGGCGTTAGTATAACTAAACTAAAACCATTTTTTCACACGAGTATACAATATGGAAACAAGAGAGATGAAACATGTCGGTTGCTTATTTACACTTTAAACGGGTGTGGATTGTTGATACTCATTGTAAGATTTCATACTTCATCATTAACATACAAAGGTTGAGATTTATATACATCATTAAGGTATAAAAAGACGTGTTTTGAAAGACTATTCATAGTCTAACTGTCCAACTCTGTATTAAGAGAAATAAGTTTTAGTTTAGTTTTAGTTATATGAACGTCCCATTTTGGAAGCAACACGGGAAGGACTATATTGGGACGACCTCTCGTAATTTTGAAGCACGGTCAGATGGCAGGGACGACACCGATAACCTCTCAAGTTTTCACGCCACATCCAATAGGGGACGTTTGGTCAATACGTATGATTTGGCGTGCAGCAGGCCCCATACGCAGCGGAACGTCGATGGAATCGCGTTTTCGAGCAGGAACCCTCCGGCCCCAAAGCCAGGTACTTACACTAGGCCACCACATGACCCTGAAGAGAAGTAGAAAGTGCTTTCAGGGAATTAGCACAAGTATCGTTGTATTTTGTAAAACCGAAGGTATTTCTGTACTAATAGATTTTAATTTGTGAAGAGGGAATAGTTGTTTACCTCTAATAATTAATTAATTCTCCATAGATTAATTAGGCTTCAGTAATTCATTGTGCTGTGTTCAAGGACTTTTCTCATTGTTATACGTTCATTGTTCACAAAATGAAAGTGACTGGAAACAAGTTTCAATAATAAACAATAACAATGCGTACTTTGTTTCAGGAATGATATATTTACATGTCCCATAATAGAGAATGGAAATAATTTGATCTTGCATTGTTCTCTTAAACAATGATAGAATTGAGATTTGGATGTAAAGTTACGTTTCAGTTTTAATTTAGGTAGACGATTTTTGACACCAAAAGGGTGTTTTTAAAAAATAAAAATGTATGAATCTTACAAGTTAAACCCCACCATCTAAAGTATGGATGGAAATTTTCATTATATGAGGGAGCTTGTAAAAATTTATCTTCATTCCCACCAGATGTCCATTGACAAAATTTGTTCCTAAGCGAAAATATTACCGGAAAGTTTTGATCAACTCAATCCCAGTCACATCCTGACAGTGATGCAGAAACAGACGTGGTTCTGATTGATTTATATATTGATTCAAATAAATCAGCGAAAATTATATTTGCCAAATAAGAAATCTTCGATAGTCAAAAGTATAAATTAGTACCATCAGCGAAGAATTTCATTCTGATGAAGCCGAAATTGTGGAAAAGCATCAGGAAGATATATATACAATTGAAAGAAGATTAAAAATTCTTCACAAAATGATACGGATTTACAAAATTCAAGTGCAAATGGCATACCTTTTCCAAGCAGTATCTTTTGATAATTTGGTCAGAGACCAACAATACTCTCAGCGATGGAATTGAAACTGCGAAATCATCCTGGAAGATACTTGCGCTTCAAGCCTTACCTGATAAATCAACAAGAGGCGTTTGATGAATTTATAAAACTTCTTTCCAGATTACCGAAAAATGCATGTATTTTGCGCAAGTGAATGGCTTTTAAAACACGCAGAATGCTGCCTAGAAAATTTCGATGCTAGAACATTCCGGATGGTATTTTCAAATTTCTAATCAAAATGATATCCCTTCGACGACCGACGAATCTGGTGATTATTCACATGAACAAAAAATATTGGAAAGAGGAATGTGATACTATTGGAAATGATCGGTGATGTACCTACACTGAGATTCTGCTCAAAATTTCTTGTAAAATACAGTTTACGAAGTTCAACTAGAAATGAAATCCCTTTGCCGAGCAGTGGTACCCGATGAATTCACATGAAACCAGCAGTACAGTCGATGAAGTCAAAACTGTGGAAAACTTTGAAGCACTTCTGCGGTTCTGCCTTCACCAGGAAAATCAAAGGTTTCAGCAGTGAATTTGACAGACCACAAAGATCTGTAACACCACTGCCGTAGTGGCTCTCAAAACGCATTTTTCTGAGAGATTCGGTGCTAGAGCATTCAAGATGATATGAGGATGAAAAAAAAGGAGGATATCAGAAAGAATTTCCGAGTTTGTCGAAAAGCGAATATTTGATAATTCACGCCGAATCAGGAATATGAGCAGTGATGATGTTGTTTCTTCCATCAGAGGAATCATCACTACCAATGCATGTCGTAAGTGGCTTTTTAAAGCATGTTTATTAGCAAACATTAAATATATAAATGAAAATTTACTTAATTTTTTTACATTTTTACAAGTGCTTGCAATTTTACGAATACGCTCTATTGACCTAATTTCGAGCTGAGTAATAAGGAAGTTCTTTTATTAGTGTCCTTAAAACAGGAGCAATATTTAGAAATTTAAAACAAGAGATATTTGGATTCGGACTTTATTGATTCCATTTAAATACGTATATATCTTATTTCTAAATATATATTTGCATAATAAACGCCTATAAATATAAACCAATTTTAAATTCTGTTAAGCTTATCGCTTTATACTTCATATCCATTAAATTTTTTTTTATTTTGTAGACAATTTACATTTGTAATTTTTACTTCTATTTTCATTTCCTTACCTTCACAAACATAAATATCCGCATTTTTAAATTAATTACGATGCATTGGTATGAAAACGGATTACTTCCTGGAACCTTTTACTCTGTTTCATTTCAAGAGTTTCAAAAGACTGCTGTGTAGAGACTCTGCCTTTTGAACAAAAGAGGATTTATTGTATTGTATTATTTGTACTTTATTTGTACTGGCAGGACATCTGGATATTTGATGATAGTCATTTGGAAAATGGACGTTCTGTTTATGAAACATGTCACGAGTATTTTATAAAATAGATATCTTTTGATTCTGTCGGTATAGAGAGGTCTACTACATACAGTAGCATAATTTAAAAGGCGGATAAAAGAAAAATGACATTGCGGTGTATGCGAAAATTCACTAATGTTTGCAACTGGCTGAAATATCTATCGATGAAGTATATGAAGTAATTATAACTGACATAATTGTCGCTGTCAGGCTTTCCGCAAATCTTCCAGTGGGCTGCAAGGAAGGCTGAAGAGGTGAAATATACCAACATGATGCTCCTTAAGATTTGACAGTTTGTGGACGAACTAGAAAGAAATTATGACACAAAGACCAGTTTACTATCTCGTGTAAGTGTATTTTAATTTTGGCTATTTCCAGAGAAAAGACTTATACCTCAAAAATCAAATTTTGCTGTAGAATCCTGGGAATGAAGATTGAGTGATGGAGAAAGAATAGTAGCAATGACGACTGCTCTGCTTCCACTTAGAAATGGTAGATATTTACCACTAAGGGGCAGATGGGGATATTCTGATCTCAGAAAATATAAGGTAGACAAAAGATTTAAATCCACTATCTTGATAAAAGTTAAAATGAAAAGAATTAAACAGGAACTTACAATACTATAATGTCAGCATTCACTAATATTTAACGGTAGGCTGAAGAACTGGTAGGAAAAATATCAACATGTTGCTCTAACAGCATTTTGAATAGTTCGTGGGGTGTTCATCCCAGAAAAATAGAGACCATAGTGACGATGCAAGTGATTCATACAGAGTGTTATGTTTCCCTTAAATGCAAGAGTGTAGATTTAGCTTAAAATTCAATCTTGTTGTGACGACTAATATCAGAAAGATCCGACCATTTGAGAAAAAAATATGAGAAATGAAGACTACTTCTTCAGACGGAAATTTGAAATGATTTTCTGTAAGAACTCAAGTTAGGTAATGAAAGAAAGAAAACTACACGAAAATAAGTATCTCTTTCCTGAATCGTTAGAAGATGTCAGAAAAGTACGGCTAAATTACCATTGCGACATTCTGTTCCTAAATGGAAAATGTAAAATCGTAGCAAATGATTTTCATTATACTACGATAAAATCTACTTCAGAGGTAACAGATATCTATATAAATGGACTAAGAACTCAAAAGGTTTATACTATAACTCGACAAGGCTATTTCCTACTTGATAAGTGTATAAAAGCAGGCAAAAGACAGCATAAGCTACAGGACGACTGCACACTGGCCCCACTCACTCACTATGGGTGGGCTGAGCACTTTTGATAAAAGCATCGCGTCTCAGTCACTTCCGTGGTATTCCACCAAGCCACCATCAACTGGCTGAGAAATGGAAGAGGTGAAGCTATGTCCAAGAGCAAACTAAAAATATTTGAAGCAATTCTTCGACGAATATTAAGAAATTCTGATGTAAAGAAAGAGAAGTAATCTCTAATGGAAACAGAAACATCGATGCATTGCCAGTTGAAACTTCAGAAAAGACACCGACATTAGTGTCTAATGCAAAGTATTACAGCTGACTCTTATGTTTGTTTTTTATTTAAACAGATAAATGAAGATTCAAAACTCTCATCTCAGCAGTATGTTGGCGTGGAAAGTAGAAGACGCTAAAAGTGAAAACAATACAAAGATAGTGATAGTTTCACTATACTTTTCACAATTTCACCGGTGGACTGAGCTAAGCAGAGGCAAAATCATCCTTACTCAAATTTGTTTTGTTCACAGATACCTTCCAGATTGGTTTCGGGCGGAGGATGATGTAAGCCGATAAATATTCTTCGTTCTGACTAGTTTAGCAGGGTGGATTAGTTAGAGAAATGATGATGTATTCTGTGTGTATACAAATATCTTTGATTGAGAGGTTGGAAGGGTGATGTCAACTGATGAAACCATTACTTCAACGTTCCTAATGGTTTGCCAGTGGAAATAAACTTCAAAAGATGGACGGAACTCTCGGTCATCCAACCAATTCTGATATCTTCCAAATTGAACGGTTGAAGTGATGTGGTAAATGACCTACTTCAACGTTCCTGTAGTTGCCAGTGCAAATCAAGCGAAAGATAATTCAGATTAACATGTCAACTTCGACGTTTCTGAATATCTTCCAGTGGGCTGAGGGACTGGAAGAGTGATGTAAGCGGTACACCAACCTACTTCTAAATAGTTGCCAGTGTAAATCAAGCGAAGATTGAAATGTAGCCTATATCAATAACTTCAACATTTACAAATATCTTCAATTAAGGCTGGACTGGAAGAGGTGATGTAAACAGTAAACCAGCCTACTTCTCTATATAGTTGCCAGTACAATCAGAAGCGAAAAAAGATAAAATGGACCCTATAGCCAGACAACTACGACATTCTGAATATCTTCAGTGGGCTGTGGAAGGGTGATGTAAGCGGTAAACAACCTACTTCAACGTTCTAAATAGTTGCCAGTGGAAACAAGCTTCAAAAGATGAAATGGAGCCCTATAGTCGTAGCTTCAAGATTCATAAATATCTTCCAGTGGGCTGGGGACTGGGGAGGTGATGGCAATTAAACCAGCCTACTTCAACGTTCTAAATGAGCTTGCCAGTGGAAACAAGCGAGAAGAAGATGATAGCCCTATGGCCAGCCAGCTTTAACGCATTTACAAATATCTTTCCAGTGGAGCTGTGGAAGAATTGATGTAAGCAGTAAACCAGCCTACTTCAGCATTTCTAAATAGTTTATGACGGAAACAAGCTTCAAAAAGATGAAATGGAGCCCTATAGTCAGCCAACTTCAGCATTCATAAATATCTCTTCCAGTGGGCTGAGGGGCTGGAAGAGGTGATGTAAACGGTAAACCAACCTACTTCTACGTTCTAAACAATAATTTGCCAGTGTAATCAAGCAGAAAAATGAAATGTAGCCTACCAGCAACCGCTTCCAACATTTACAAATCTTGGGCTGAGGACTGGAAGGAGTGATGTAAGCAGTAAAACCAATATAACTACTTGGACTTCCTAATGGTACCAATTGGAGATCAAGCTTCAAAAGATGAAATGGGCCCTTTAGCCAACTTCAACAGTCTAAATATCTTCAAGTGAACTGAGAACTGCGATTTGATGTAAACAGGTGGCCATCTTTATTATCATTCTTCCCATAAACTCCTAATAAATCATCCCAGTTTTTTAACTATGTTGTATCTTATTTAATTAAATGTCAGTAAGATCTTTTAATAACTAACTCTATAATGGTTCTAGACCCTGACCAATGTTTAAAATGTGAATCGCCGAAATTTCCAAAATGAAACTTTGATAAAAGTTCTTTAGTAGATTTTATCCACTTTCTAATCAGATGAAATGCGATATCTCTTTGCATTATTTAATTTTTTTAAATAATAAAGAATGAAGATATAGGCAAAACTTCGAAACTTATAAAAATTCATTTTATTTAAAATTAGCAAGATCCATGTAACTTTTTTTTTTCGTCACCTTATAAGTAACTCTTAAGGTGCCAAGAGAGTACTTTTAAGACAAATTAGGTACTTAATAATCCACATTTCAAAATAAGCTGTTTTCCCTTGCCGCCTTTTAAATATTGTTCACACAAGTATTCCCTAAGTCATTCTTTTTTAAAACCTCTTTATTTAAAATTGATTATTATTTCTTGTCAATTAAAACTGGTCATTTGCATCTTACATTATTATACATACAGATATTGTCAAAATATGATGTACAGTTTAACATAAGAATTTTTTCTTGTGTTAAGTACTGATGTTATGTACAAGTTTAATAATATCACACATATCATTAGTTTAATATAATCATGCATAACTTAAATATAAGTTTAATATAAGATAAATGAGAGAGGATGTTTATTTCGGCGAGAAGATTTATGGAGTGCCATTCCCATTTATATAAATTGGGCATGGCAGTGGTCTTAGAGGTTACTGACTAAAATAATTACTCATGAGTACAATTTCTGAGTAGGCATTACTAACATTTACAGTATTACATAAATAAGGAAACCATTAACAGATGATTTAAGAGGGATTTAAGTTAGGAAAAAAGTTTAAATGCCATTACACCCAGACCCTCATACTAAATTTATCCGTCAGCAGCCGGTTAATTTACGTTTCAAGGTTGAAACTTTGTACTTCAGTATAATATAAACAGCAAAATAAGCATAACAATCCCAGGAAACCTTTTTATTGCTGTCAAAGAACTATCACTTTACATCATAAGAATTTCTTAGAATAAAATCCTACAGAATATGTATTTAAGGGGACATACGACTCTAAAACCTCAAGATTGAGGTGGAAAACAGTCAATTTGACACATTTCACAAACAATTTCACAAACTCACTTTTTTTCGAGAAAACATCTGTCACATCTACTCTATGTAAATTCGAGAGGTAAACAAACGTAATGTAATGGCAATGTATGTATAATATCTTCTCACGAACCGCCGAACGGAGAAGCGCGCGGAAAGAATTACCAAAGATGGGGAATAATCCAGGGAAGCCATTTCGGTCATTAAATTCCCGAAATTTTAATTAGTGAAAAGATGTTAATTAAAACTAATTTACAACAATACTTTCCATTGTTTCCGGATACTTTATAACAATACTTTTTCATTGTTAGCGCAATTCAAAATTTATTTATTGTTGAAGTCGTTTACTTTAAAGAACATTATTTACAACAATAATAAAAAGAGGGACGCTGACAGAAATAAAAAAAAATGTATTGTTGAGAGATGTATAAATTCTTTTTTTTATCCCATGATATAACGTCATAAAATCATTTAACAGAAATTAAAAGGGGTGTTTTGTTTCTGTAAAGTTATGTTGCCAGAAAGATGTAAGAATTGGTTATGTTAGTGATTTTAATCATTTATTCATTGGTTGATCAAGTTTAAATATTTGTAGAAGCTTCTATTTTCATTAAACTGATATTTGGAAGTTACTATTTTGCTTTGTTCTCCAGTCTCGCTATTTCCGATGCCTAAGAGGAATACAGGATGTTACCAGTAGACAGGAGGCAATTAGAAAACGTGAAAGGAGAGTTCTGAAACTGAAGAGAAGAAAGAAGCCGCCGATTATCAACTATATATAGCTGCTTATTAATGGGACAAGAAGAGCGGAAGAAACAAACAAAAAGAAATAATGATTAATCAGACGCTGGCACAACGTGGGCAGGAGAAAGAACCGAGGAAACAGAAGAACAAAGGAATAGACGATTAAGCGGTAATGGGATAGCATGTAGCAGAGGAGAGCCAGGAAAACAAGAGGAACAAAGAAAGAGATTACGTTTTGGGGGGGAACACGTTTACGTTAGCGACAATATGTAAAAAAAAAATAAATCAGGCGGAGCATATGAAAATTAGTAAGCAAAACACTAGATTTGTGTGTGAAGAGGAATATTTACATTTCTTGGAGAAAGTAAGTGACAATATTTGTTAAAAAACGGGCGGGCATATGAAAATATGGATCCAGAAGGCCTCCGTGATCTCACTTCTCTCCTCCCAGGAATATCCATTATTCCAAGATTACGTGCAACCTCAGGTCATGCAGCTAGTCTACTCTATTAAAATTCGAAGGTAAACAAACGTATGTATGTATGTATGTATGTCCCTCTATCTTCTCACGAACCGCCAGACGGAGAAGCGCGCGGAAGATTTACCAAGGGAATAATCCAGGGAAGCCATTTCATTATGCATTAAATTTCAGTACAATTAAAGGGTAAGAAAAGATATTAATTAAAACTAACTGACAACAATGCTTTTCATTGTTTGGGATACTTTATAACAATACTTTTCATTATTTACGAAAGCGCAATTCAAATTCATTTTATTATTTGAGAATAGTTTACTTTAGAGACATTGTTACAGCAATAAAAAAGTGACGCTGACAGAAATAAAAAAATGTATTTTTTGAAAGTCATAATTCTTTTTTATCCCGTAGTATAACATCAACAAAAGAAATCATTTTGCTTGAAATTAAAGTGGTGTTTGTTTCTGTAAAGGATTATCATATGATGAAAGATGTAAATTCGTTATCATTATTTTAATCATTGTTCATTGGTTAAATCAGTTTAAATATTTAGCAGGAAACTCTTTAAAAGCTGATGTTGGAGATTCACTATTTTGCTTTGTTCAATTCTCCTTTTTCCGATACTAAAAGAGGAATACAGGGATGTTAAGTAGACGGGAGGCATTTACAGAAACTGATGAAGGAGGTTAATTTGGCTGAAAGCCATGATTCTCAACTATGGCTGGCATTAAGCCAGGACAGAAGAGACGGAAGAACAGAAGAACAAAGAAACCGTGATTGTCAGACACTGGCTGCTTGTGGGCAGGAGAGAAAGAATGAGGAAACAAGAAGAACAAAGAAATAGTGATTGGCAGAAATGGGACAACGTAAGCCAGCAGAGAATTGAAAGAAGTAAAACAAAAGAATGATTGGAACGTAACGTTTACGTTAGCGATAATATATATAAAAAAATAAATCAGGCAGGTATATATGAAAATTAGTAATAAGGCCCCAGATTTGAAAGAATGACACATTTCTTGGAAAGTAGTAATATTTGTTGGGGAAAAGAAACGGATCCGGGCATATGAAAAATATGGATCCAGAGGCCTCCACGGATCTCTCCTCCGCCAGGGAATATCCATTATTCAAGATTGCCATTTAACTATCGGGTCATCACAGCTAGTTCTCATAGTTCAGACATTTTGAAACCGAGAAAAAAAGTTTGGGAAACTCTGAGACAACGTTTCTATTATAGGAAATAATTAATTTCAAAATTCTACTTTGACTGTAGTAGTCCATTGAAAAGGTTTTTATTCTCATTGGCTACTCCCTGAACGACGACGGTATGTTTACCATTTTTCTTTTTTTGCTTTTAGGCGTATATAGTAATATTAGCAAACTGTGTTGTTCTTAGCTTTACAAACAAAAATATTTAAAGGCAATAAACTTACATCTACTTTTGTATCACATAATTATCATCGAGTGGAATTATCTTTGTTAATACAGATTAATATTATCTCATACTCCCATTTTTCAAGTTCCACTTACAAATCTATCAGCTTTCAAGCAGACGATAAGTTCTATGTCGTTTCCATTCATCAGATCATAAATTAACTTAAAACAAAATACCAAAACATTCATTTTCAAACAAACTTGACAAATTTATTTTCCAAAAGAATGTACGAGAATATATCAGACTCAATACACACAAGAAATTTTTTTTATAATTTTCTTTTCCCCTTGTTTCAATTCGTATTCTCTACATTAAAATCAAAATGCCAATATAAATTACGTTCAGAAAACCATCCTTAATACTCTGTTTTAGAGTAAAAAAAAGTGCTATAGTTATTTCGTGTTTTGTGAAATAATAAAAGTTAGTACGATCATTTACTAACTCTATAACAGTGATGATGAAAAATTTAGTAAAATTCGATATCTTTGTGTGTCGCTGGAAGAAAGATGTTATGAATTTTTTGGCCTCTCGTTTAGGTATATCATGCGTGAGAGTTCAATAAAATACGGCTTGGAATAGTGGTTTTCGTTCTAAGAGTGGCAGCTAAGAAGATCTTGAATTTCAGATTAGCGGAATATAAAATGATAAATATCTGCTTTGGAATGGCCATTAGTCAGGCCTGAGTAGGCCTCATTTTTTGAGCTGAGATGGATCCCAAAGAATTGTCTTTTGATCTTAATTACCTTGTGGTCATGTTTTGTAAATGGAGCTGACCTCTCTCTTTATCAGCCACAAGTCAGACAGGACTTCCAGCAGATTGCTGCTTAGACTTTTTTTAAAAAATTTAGATCATTGTCATTAATGAGTTAAATGTTGGGTCTGTAACTGGTGAAAAAAAACCGCTTGAACTGTTAGCCAAAATGAAGATTGGGGTAATCATTTTGATCTTCAAAAGAAATAGAATAAAATAGAGATTTTAAAGGTTAGTTAAATTGATGACTTGCAGAATTTTTTTTTCATAGCCAAAAGAGAAAATTGACTACATTTCTGAAACATAATTCAATTCGCGAGTAACCATTCGTCTAATTGTAAAACAATCCATAAATGAAAAATCTATTGAATTAGTGTAAAAACCATTCTAGACCAATAATTCTTGCATAACAAAATATAAACACACACTAAGAAATTGAGATATCTATAAACTATAAAAACACCATTTCCCATTAATAGCTAATAATAAAATAGACTAAAGCAGGTTACCGTTTGTATAATAATTTGCTTCCTTTCTGGGAGCAAAAGTATCGCAAAACACACCTCACCATTCAACTGTAAAAAAATATAAAAACACATCACCATTCCAACTGTGCCAAATATAAAACACACGCCACCATTCCAACAACTTGTAAAAATGTAAACCACATTACCATTCAACTGTAAATACCAAAGCATCACCATTCAACTGTGTATAAAAGCTATCACCCAACCAACAGTGTACAGCAGCCAAAATAGAAAATGTACATTTCAAGCGAACTAGAAATAAAAAATTTAAATTAGGAGAAGATTTCAAGAATATTTGAAAAATTATAAGAAACCATGTACTAGTAAATAAACAAAAGTTAAATGTAATTGGAATTTAAATTTATTAACTTTTGAGTATGCAAAAACAGTGAAAACAGTGAGGCAAAACTCAGGCGAGATTTGAAGCTGGGTTAAAGTGAAAAGCATGTGTACTCTATACGCTATCAAGAACCGCATGGGGGGTTTATGCAGTTGTCTGTGATTATAGGAAGAAAGAGCAGGAGATTTGGAAGAGCAGAAGAAGGTGAAATTTATATCCACTCTGAGACGATTATAATATCTTCTAACAAAATCCGTACTAGTGATATTTAGCTCATTTACCATCCAGACGATTACTAATTATATGTTTATAACAAAAATTGAACTAATTATTATTTAGCTGATTTACCATTCTGATCTATTAGGCTTAAGTTTACTGTGCCGCGCACGCACGTGACGTTGACAAGCATCTGTTAGCCCCGCCTACTATACGCCAATCTGTATTCTCGCACCCATGACTGTAATATCCTGATAAATTTAAAACTTTATAAAAAAATAGATAAAATTTCGTTCATTAATAAAACTGATGCCATTGGTAAGATTATTTTTTGCTCTTTCAAATGACATTATTTTTTATTTGCATCAATTCATTCAGAAGTTATTGACAAAAAACGAAGAAATTTGGTTTAATTTTTAAATAATTCGAATTTGAATCAAAATTTAAAACAAATGGCTCCGAGATGCACATCTTCAGCATCCAAAGTATATTTGTGCCAAATTTGGTAGCTCTATGTTCTACGGTCTGTTCTGTACACCGCCAACAGACATACAGACATTCATCTTTATTAGTATTAGAAATTAGAGATAAAATCGAATCGATGTTGTATTTTATACTTCGCCGGTTTGACATTTGGCATTCTGTAGAATGCCTAGGAAACGTCTGAAATGCCTATCGTTTCATACATTGCCGTCCAGTTTTCGGCATTTTTTGAAATACCTAAATATTCTTACAATGCCGGCCTTCATACATTTCAGCAACATATATACTGATCGTTTCACAATGCCAAGACTAGCACATTTTTGAGGATTTTACTCCGTAAAGGGGTGACAGGTAATGATTAAGATGAGCTCATTTCTGGAGATTATTGTTAGATCACGAAGTAAAATGCAAATATCTCCCCCTCCATTTCTCACTTCACCCCTCTTTTTAGTGAGATCAACTTCGACTGGCGTATACGCAAAAGCGCGGAAGGTTTCGGTATCCGAAAATCATCTATACCTTTTCATGAAAGAACTTTGAGAAACTTTCTATAAAGTATATACGAGTTATGACTTTCACACGCACGCGAATATAGAGACGACAGAGGCTCAACCTTTGAAGGATTTGCCCCAAAATTTCATGCAGATCTACAATCTTGTTGATAAAAATGTGTACCAAATTTCATCTTTCAAACTATTTAAGTGTTTGAGTTATCGTGTAAATATTGCAACAATTTTTACTTCCTCTATATATAAATTATTGTTACAAAACGTCATATTTTATTTTTAGTGATGATCAATGCAATTCATAGTTGTTTTTGTCATATAATTTTTTTGCAGAATATTAACGCTTAGCTTGATTCTGTCTGCCTTTGTACTTTTTCCTCTCACGAAAATTAATGGCACCTTATAAAATACGAGCCTTCTTTCATTATCTCGAAAATGCAGGTTTGCGAAGAAAACACAATAAAAAAAAACCTATACTCACAAGATTATTTACGAATAAAACATTACGCAACATAAAAAGTTCTCCGATTCAAACTTTTAAAATCGTTTTCAGTGAATAATTAACAGCGATGTAGCTTTTTCACTTCATTTTTTTCTCGTATTAAAAAAGGAACAACAGTCAATTGTCATTTTTCGTGTAGAAGGAAAAAAACAGTTAATTGTGCTAGGAAAAGCTTGTTATTAGAAGCCTTTTAAGCTTTCCTCGGTGTAAAAACCAAATTTTTTTCCGAACAGTGGTTTATTTGGTCTCACATGATTTACGCTAAATGAACATAGACATAATCGACAAATTAAAATTTTTCTGAGTGCTTTAAAAACAGTTCAAAAAAATAAAATATTGATTTCGTTCGCTTTACTGATCTGAGTATTATTTCATTGGGAACAAAGAATTAAACATTAAGCAGAATAAAGAAGGAAAAAAACTGAACTCTGAGCAGTATTTTTTTTCTTCCTAACCAAATGTAGAAATTGGAAAAGCATATATCAGAGCAATTTTTATTCTTCATTAGTTATTGTGATTCTTCTTTACTATTTCGTATTCGGTTATAATCATTCTTTCTTTCTTTCACATTTGTAATTAAAGAGAAAAAAACCAAGTTCGAATACATATTATGAAAATATCTAACTTATTATTGATGGTTTTTTTTAATATAATGTGATGTTTGCAAAATGTATAAAAATACATTCCACATAATTAGTATTCATTGTAAGTTTCATATTGTTCGCTTTGTATTAAAATATAATGACGCTATAAAAACATAACCTACTTTAAAAAGAAATTAATAATTTTTAAGCGCATTTATGAAAAAGTGAAATCGAAACTTAATGGCATAATAGAAACATAGTGACAACATAATGGCAATTTCTTTGTCGTAAGCGTTGCCTAGAAACGGAAAGAAAGTTATTTTTGCATTCAATGTTAACTTGAGGAACTTTTGTTATAGATTCTAAATAACTTTTTCATGTTAAAAAAATTTTCTGTTTGTTGCATAAATCCAGAATAAATGTTTTGTTTGGAAAATAGTGTCATCCAATGCAGTACAATAGATTAGTTACCTGACATGTGTTTTATGACACAAAGGACGCTACGCTTCGGTTATACGTCTTTTTCCTGCTTTCTAAAATTCGCAAATTCTCTGCCTCGGTCATTTTTTCTACGTTCCTATTATTTAAAAGAATTATTAAAAATCTTTTTAATTAAGATTTTTTGATTAAACGCCTACCTATAGATGGTATAAAAGAAGAAATGTATCATTAGTACTCAAGATATGCAATAGAGAAATATAATTTTTCCGACTTTTATGATATACTAGCCGCCTTCTGCGACCAGCTTGTTCGCTGGAAATATATTCTTGTTCCCTTAATAAATATGTTTTAAACTTCCAATTGTGATAAATATTTAACCCACTTTCTTTTAGCAGACTTGCAAATGAGCAATTAACTGTCTACATGAACGTCCATGTGATAATATATCGAATTTCATGTTGATGGCACTGACTTCACATTCTTATTCCTCATACAAAATATGCATTTGATATAATCTTTAAAAAGTCCAGCAGCATGTTAGTGGGATTAAAACACTCTGAGAAAAAGAATTAAAACGAATTAACAATAATCATTCAGCCTACTGGATATATCTCTTAATATATTTACTATCTTAGAGGATTTTGTTTCGAAATTTCGTAGAAAAATTTATGAAATAAGAAAAGGAAGTAAAATTTATTAGAATATTACCTTAGCTTTCAACAATGGAAGAGGAACAGACAAATAAATATTTGTTTAAACAATGAAAACGGTTAAAATTTCATTGCAAAAATGAATAGTATTGTTGTATATTTTGCTTAAAATATTTTTACAAATTGCGTAGATCTAGGGCCAGTGGTCTGCCCACATAAAAACCAGTCCCACTATAGACGCCTATGTGGAGTGTTTTCGATCCCAATATTTGGCGATATTTCGCTTTTTTGGCGAGAGATTCTTTATAAAGTTTTGTTATTTCGACGACAACCGAAATATGCAATCTGTTATAAGGATGCAAACATTTCTACTTTGTAAGTTTTTTTGTGTGCATGAGTGTGACTTAAACTAGAACGGATTCCTTCTTTAGTGTCTTAAAGTTGAAAATAATTTGTTATTAGTTGTTAATTGTAAATAAAGCTGGAAGGTTTTCAAAACACGTAGAAGAAAAAATTCAGTTTCACGCCAATCAAAGTAAATACGGAAACCTTAGCAGGCACAATGATCAACTTGGCGTGGTAAAAGACATTCCCATAGGCGCCTATACTGGGATTGGTTTTTATGCGGTCTGCCCTGTAGAGTGCCAATACACACACTGAACTAATTTGTTATTAGTAAAGATGTTTATAATTTTGAAATTTCATTATTGTTTCCAATACTCTCTACTAATATTCTAGCACTATCTGAAAAATTTTAAAATTGTTACTTTTAAATGGATTTATTTTAGTAGCATGAAGTTTGTAATAATTCAAAATGTTTATCAAAATTTCCATTATACAACTTTTCATTTATACGTCGTTTTATGACTTGAAAGACGTATTAACAATGCTTTACTCTATTTGCTAATTTGATTACATCACAGATTATTATAAGCGCAATTTTAATAAATAACTAGATTGAATACATTGAATGTTTATATTAAACATAAACATTTCACGATATTTTTTGTTTTAAACTAAATAGGTTGAAGAGTAAAGTACGGTCTGCTTTTTTAACTCACACAAATAAATACGAATTCGAAATGACAAAGTCACATATTTGTTCCACAATAGCATCCTTCGAATATTCGAACAATCAAAGGATGAGAAACTTTTTCGCGGGAAGCTCGTATTTCTTCGCTAACAAACAGCGAACATCCGGTGACAGCAACTTCACTCTGCACTGTACATCCGTTTGCATGCATTTGTGAAAACCTATCTCCATGGAGTTTTGCAGAGATATTTCATTTGTCTGCAATGTGACATCTAGAAACAAAGCGATTGATAAAATCTAGAATCGCAATTTCTTTGGGTTATATCAAATAATATTTATTTTATTCTAACATGACATTATTTCGGAATAAGGTACGTGGTTTCCGCGTAAAAAAATCATCATGGCCATCATCAATAACTGAAGGTATTTTTTTTCGAACTCCACAACAATTTTGGTAGCATAGACTGTAAGTAGTAAGGGTAGTCAGGGCAAGATGGCGACGTTAGCATTTAGCCATTTTTAATAAATTCAGTTTTTGAGGTAAAATTTTTCTTTGCATATATTATTCAATTGAACTTTTTTGTTTTATACTTAAACCGAGAAATCTTTATTTTAATATTATCAAAGTTATTTTGGCATTTAGTGTTGCCAGTTAACAAAAGTGCAAACTTCTAACGGTACAGGGGCAAGATGAAAATTATGACAAAAGTTAAATATATTTTTATTTTTAGAAAACTTACGGTAGAATACTAATTAATTAAAAGTTTTTAAGTATTTTTTTCCTTGATCAGTATGTAATAAAACAATTATTTCAGTTAAAATTTGAGCTCGTAGAAAATTAAAATAACTCAAAACCAGTATTTTTTATTTATTTTCAAACTATTTTCTCACATCTATTACACTTATTTTCCTCATTCGGAGTCTGAGTAATCCATGGGCCTCCATGTGTGGCATTTGTAACACTCTATTTAATTTTCTGATGGAGGGTCAACATAGATATTATAACACGTAGGGCTCTGTCTTATATTTTCTTTGGAAGTTTCAACTGAAGTCATGAGTGTCAGAAGTTTGGGTTTTCTAAAGGAATCAAACCATAAACTTTTGTCTTTAATGCCTTAAACATTCTTCTTCCACCTTCTGTGTGTTTTCCTGAACCAATATTTCTTTTATAGGTAAATTTATTAAAATATTTTCTGTAGGTTTCACACCTTGCAACATATGATTGAACACGTAGGACACGTTTCACACATTGCAACATATGATGGAACACGTAGGACACGTTTCACACCACGCAACATATACGTAGTTCAAGAAAGTATAGAAAGTAACTAAAGAAAAATAATTTAGATAAAAAATAGTTATTTTGAAAATCGTATTGTCTAAGGTAGTCATGCACAGCAAAGAATAAACAAATATCTTATGCTTTAGTCCACTGGATCTTACGTTGAGAGTCTTGAAAATTACAACATGTCAGGCAAAAAAAACGCACACCATATAACAAACAACAAAATGGCGTCAGTGGCTTCACTAAGCGATTTTTTAGTGCCCAGAAGTATCAGTAAGGTGGCGCTACCTGGTAGTATGAGCTTAAAATCAGCCGTCATTCGTCAACTTGCCCTGACTTCCCCTGCACTCTAGAATGCCAAAACAAAAGTGTTTTATTTTTAGGAAAAATATAACTCTTGGTTTAAGATCGGGACAGATATATCCCATAGGCCGTGATCACTGGGACATATGTGTCCCTGTCGTCTTCATTGAGTAATTTTGAAAAGAAAAAAAATGAAGTTTTGCTATTTAGATTTATAAATTATTCATTATTTTATTAAATTACACGATGTTTTCCGAAAAAATAGCATATGAGTTTTCGCTATCTATCAATTAAGCTGATGAACACTGCGAAAAAAAAACAGCAATACGGTAGCCTACAGTATAACATCATGTTCTGAAAATGAAAACCCCTTCTCGTGACTTAGTAGGACTGATGGTAAATACTTCCACTAGCCCAAGGCGCATTTTTATCCCAAAGGATTGATTTTTTAAAAGTTCTTTGGGCACGTAGTGTCCCGTCAGTCGCGAAAGGGTTAATTTACATCAATGACAATTACAAAACCGAAATCTTTTGCAAATTATTTTCCAAATTTAACCAAAGATCAATTCATATTAATTTAATTAAAGATCCGGAGAAAGCAGTTCTCGCATTTGCAAAAAGCCCTAGTGTTGCTTTAGAACGGGACGTTAATATAACTAAACTAATTAAACTAAACTTCGCCTTTGCGAGCCTGCTTTCACCAATAGTTTATTTAATGGAATCAATTCTGTTGAGTCGCGTGACATACGCAACTGCACGTGTCATCTAACCGCACGTTATCTTAAGCTAAGCTATAACTTCATTTTTCTCCTTCAAGATTCGCTATGGATTCCGAAATTAATATGGCGCGGTATTCCTTTTATTCATAACCTGTGAGTATGACTTGATTCCGTTCATATAATCTGATATGTTATATATTCAATATGTTTTAGATTTCAGATGATTAAAATGAAATAAATACAAAAGCTTTTATTTTTTGAAGCGTGCTTTAAACATGTGTTTTCAGTTATATTAAGATATGATTTTCGGAGTGAGAATAAAATAGATCTCTGTGATAATAAAAAGTTTTAAAAAACACGCTTTTAATATTGTATTGAAAAGCTATGAATTTTTTATCCGGAGGAGGGAGTCTTCACCTTTGCAAAAAATAGCCCTCGTCAAAAATATAGACGTCAGAACAAAATCATAAAAGCATAAGGCGCAGATCAAAATACAGTAGCTGCAGCTTAATGTATTTCGGTGCTTAAGAATTTTGCTAACATTAACCGAATAATAAAAACTACCAAATTTGGTAAAATCATCTATATTTTTATCACATCAAGGGAAAAGAAAAAAAAACATTTACCTCAATGCTGCGTAAAATTTATTTCAAAAATAGCAATTAAAAAAATTCATTAATTGTTGCTTGTCGACAATTATTCCTTAACAGTTCACTTATATATTTTTCGTAATCGAATTGTTTTTTAAAATTTGTTGAACGATACTGCACGCCACGTTTCAAAATAGCATGTGCTTGCCTCATTTCGGTGTTCGTTGGAGGGTTTTCTTCGATGCATTCGTCCCCGTGGGAATCATCAGCGTTTATTGATGGGTCTTGCTCACAAATAGCTTGGCAAATCTCCAAGTCTGTCACTGTGGCAGCTACTGGAATGTCCTCGTCAATGGACACCCATTCTTCAGACTCTTCCCTTAGCGTACCTTCAGGGGGTGCAATGACAATTGGAAGTTTTTCATCTAATGTGCTTCACAGAAGCATCCGTGGACGAAACAGTTTTTGATCGTGTCAGCCGATATCCGATTCCAGGAACGTGTTAATACATGCGCCCTAAGTTGTTTCTTTACATGTGAAGCGAGAAATTCCACGAGAGTCAAAAAATCAATCGTTGACGCTGGTTGAAAATGAAGGATCGATCAAAACTGACAACATTAAACGACGTGGTGATCACACTAAACGAATGTTTTTGTGAACATTTGAATACGTCTTTTCGGGACCAGAGGATTTTGATAATATAAAGCGAATGATAACATTACCTGGCGTCTACAGTACTCTACGCAAATTGGAATTTTACAGTGGAACCTCGCTTAACGGGCTTAATCCCTTCCATATGCTTACTCATAATGCGAAAGACTCGTTAAGCGAATCAATTTTTTCCATATAAATTAATGTCAAATACGTTAACGCGTTCCATGCCGAAAAAGTACTCAAAAAGTTTTATGTATAACTCACGGCTTTCTAAAATACTTCTTCGGTCGTTGATGTTCATTGGTCGTTGTTCGGTCGTCTTTTTAACGATGTAGGCAAAAATTACTTTCTCCTTTTTCACACATAATTTTCTAGTAAAAATTGTCGCCTCGAATGCAATGAATTGAGAAGCAATCTTTCAACATCGTCAAGAAGTTGTGTAGATATTCTTGTCACACCCTTTGAAGCATGTCTCTTTAATAATGTTCTTGTTCTTCAGGGTAGTGCAGATCATCCATGTAGACCGATTACATGAGCTTGCTGTATCAGCCAGGCACTTCCCTCGTTTTCTCTTTTCAATGGTTTTAAGTTTAATTCTGCAGTTATTTTTTAATATTATGAATGCCTTCTTGCGGCCTTATCTTCGGAGACAATTTTTCAAGGATTATTAAACTTTAGGCAAGATAAAATCACATATAATATGTTTGAGCATATGTTTCTAAAAATGTGAGCTCACTAGCGGAACGAGTGCTAAAGATGGACTGATGCACAATACGGAACTTTCTCTTACCTCTTTCACTGGCTATGAGAAACATCGATCTTAAAACGAATCATTTTTTCCAAATTATCTTGCTAGTTATGCGAATTACACATTGTGAGAGGTGGTAGTTATAAGCGACGTTTCTCTGTATTCATTTATATAATATAGTTTATTAATTTTTAATCATTGCTTAAATTTTCTCTCTTATGTTCTTCCTTTTTGCTTAATATCTCTATAATATCAGAATAATATAATCAGAACCTCACGCTTTTATAATTTTGTTTTCATTTTCACGTTTTTTTTTAATTTTCTACTTTTGATTCCATTAATAAAAACTTCTTTTATTTTTATAATTTTCTATTGTTTAGCCTTCAAAACTCCGAATTTTAATCCTTCATTATAAATATTATGAAATCTTACAATCTATTTTTCTCAAACTCACCACCAGATGGCGCCATGCATATGAATTCAAAATTTAATTGAAGTCAATGGAGGAACTAATAATTAAGTACTGAAAATTACGAAATAGCGCAGTGGCATTGGGAATGCACAATTGTAAAAATTCCGAATTCTAGTACATCAAGAAGTGGTTGAAAAATCGATTACAAAATTCCAACTCTACAAACACGAAACACGTCAAATTAATTCAGTAGAACTTTATAAAAAGAAGCTTTGTACTGATGGTTTCAAATTGCCCAATAGATCGTTAGCTTTCAGAGACAAGTTTCTATTCGATGATTTGAATTTCCATCATTTAATCAGAAACTTTACCCTATGGTGCTTTTATAAAATGACAGGAACGATATATATAATTCTCTAAATAGGTTAATAAGCACAATTAATATATGCAAAAATGCATGCTGGAATATAATAATTTAAAATTTGCTTCGAGTAGCTTCAATTATTTTATTTCCACTCTTGGTTTTATTATTCCACTCCATAAGTAATACGATGAATAACGTAAACGGAATTCGCTTTCATACTTGAGGTGGATAACTCGAATGTTTTCAATATCCAATCATCTCTGTAACATTTAATTTCGAACCAAATACGGCTTTTGATGGATCAATGGCTAAAGGGAAATCTAAAAGGTTTAACCAATAGAAACAATCAATCAGCCAGAACTATAAGGAAAGGAATCATAATCGTCCAATCACAGATAAAAACTCTATTACTACGACGGAGATTGGTCTTTCTTTAATCGACTGTCAGCGAACGATTAATCTAGTAAATTACTGGCCAATCGATCACCTTTTTGCTTTCATCGTATGGCAACAGCTGTTCGGACTGAGAGAAAAGGAAAATATCGTCTGTTACGAAGTTATTCGTGGAACAAAAATAATAGAGTGAAACTTATAACTTTTTTAATTGTCTTTTGGGGTTACAGGAAATGAACTTTTGGTAAAAAAAAATTTAACAAATGTTTCTTGCAGAAGGTCGAAAAAATATAAAATAAAAGAGTGCTGTTGTTCATAATTTTAATAAGAAGAAAAAACTAAGCATGACTAAAATAATTATCCTCAAGATGATGAAGTTCCGCTTTGGAACTATTGTTTTATGTTTTTTAAAGATTCAAAAAAAAATTTCAATGTTAGAAAATGGTTATGTGAAAAGGAACACGTCTCTCATTATTTTTGAAGATTATTTTCTTTAAAAAAATGTTTGACTTTTTTTAAGTAAATGTGAAAGGATTTACAGGCATTGGAAAAAAGTCTTAGCGTGACCACATTTTTCTTTCAAATTCGGTAATTTCTTAGTTAGATAACTTCATACAGTTAATGTCGTACTTTGTATTCCTAAGAAAATATTTTACGAGCACAAAAAATACGGCAGGTTTTTAACTTTTGGGAAGAGATTCATTATGCAAAATTGGCCGTTGTCATTTAAATCTAAGCTGTGTCACGTTCAACTATTCAACCAAAGGTGTAAAAATATATTTCTTCAAGGCTTGCTTTTTTATCAATGAATGCTGTTAATTTTTATCATATACAGATTCTTCAGAATAAAAGATGTTCAATTTTATCCATTTTTATAGTATTTACTGACCAACAATTTATATATGCTCAATACTGAAAACGATACTGAAACCAGTAGCGTAGCTGCAACTTCTAGCGACCGAGGCGAACTTACAGCATGTCTCCCCTCCTATATAAGTTACATGGGACAAATAAGCCTAAAAATAATTAAATTCCAATAAAAAAACACTCTATTAATTGCTTAATTCGACGTTTCAGGCCCTCGATCTTTGCAGATAGGTTGCGAAATCGCGCAAAAACCATCAATCTTTCTTTCACATATCGACTACTTACCGACAAAAAGGCGAAAAATACACATTTAATTATAGTAGTTATTTTTTGTGTAGACAGTGAGGATAAGATTAGCGGTGAGATGTCGGCATTGGAGGTTTAGGGTTCGAAACCCGATACAACTAAAGTTCCGCCGTGTATGTGGAACTGCTGCACGTTAAATAATATACAGGGGACCAAATGTCCTGCCGCTAATGTGGCGCACATAACCCGTTCAGACTCCACGTAACTTATTAGGTTTAAGGTAAAGAAAGAAGTGTGGTGCGGAAGTTTGGAGAGTGAGGTGCCAGCTCAGATGACGCCCTCGTCATCAGACCACGGTTCAAAATTACGAGGTCCTTCTTAAAATAGACACCGTGTTGTTTCGAAACGGGACGTTAATATAAATAAATACAAAGGTTTATAGTTGTTACTGCGTCCTACTTCCAACAAACAGGCCATGCCATATACTACTTATGATATTATGATTCATGCAACTGTTTTTCGTTGTATATTTGTATTCCACTCAAACTGTGCTGCACATATCATCAGGCGTATCCTTTTAATTTATTCAATTTGTTGACAAACAGCCCCCTGTAGCGGATCCCCTTTATATTTTCTATCCCTTGTCTATTTCGAAAATTACTAGTTTCTATATATTTGACCAGTGCGGCTCATCAGAAGAGAAACAAGAAGTGCTGCAGAAGTTGTATTGACCTAAGTTGTAAGAAATTTTATGCTGATTATTTTGGTATGCTAAAAATTGGTAATTTTTGAGTTATAAGCAAGAAACTGGGAAAATGTTTTTTCATGTTTATTGGCTCTAACTAAAATTCGAGCAAAAATTTTTGGTGGCAAGCCTCAGATTTGTAATCAGCATCCCAAAAAGAGATCCTCCAGAATTTTATTTAAAAAAACCACTTAACGACTGGACAACTAAGACAAAGCGAAAAAAGGCCAAATGAGGAAATTGCGCCAAGCGTGAGTTGCTCCGGAGTGCAGCTCACGGACTTCTAGAAAGGGTTGCTTTTTCTTTCAAATTGAGAGCTCCGCGTTACTCAATGCAGAATATTTCTATTCTAGGAGGGGCAATCTTTACTGTAGCTGTGATCTGTCTTTCTCTTAATTTTTTATTTATCTTCCGTCTTCCTTTCACGTTTTTTTATTACTTTTTGCCATTTTCGATTATCATTGAACTCTCAAAGTGGAAAAGTAAGCCAATTACAATAAAAACGAAAATACAAGTTTTAAAAATAATTTCAGGGGGGACTGCAGCTCTGCAGCCCTAATGGATGGGCCGCCTACCCTTAAAATTTGTGAACAATCTTTCTGAACACCCGGTATAACGGGTTTATTTATTGAAAACCCAGGGGAGCCAACTCAACCTTAAGGTTTTAGAGTGCAGGTTGACTCTCCAGGAGGTATATAATGGGTTGAAAATGGCGTGATTTTTCTGATGGAGAGCTTGTAGAGGGCGTGCCAGCTCAAGTGTCGTCCTCGTCATCTGAACGAGATTCAAAAATACGAAATTCGTCCCAATATAGCCCTCGTGTTGCTTCGGAACGGCACGTTAGTATAACTACACTAAAAAACGTTTTTTTTCATAATGTATACAGCAATATAGTAGCTAATAGTACTAACAAGGGGATAATTCATGTCGGTTATTTTACACTTTAAACGGGTGTTGATTGTTCTCTGATATAACAGATTTCATACTTCATTGTTAACATATTCAAGTTGAGATTTACATATGCATCATTAAGAGTATAACAAAAGACTGATATTTTGCTAAGACTGATTCTCATAGTCTAACTGTCAAATTCCGTATTAAAGAAAAGTAAGTTTTAGTTATATTAACATCCCGCTTTGAAGCAACACGAGGGCTATCTTGGGATGGACACAGCCAGATGACGAGGACGACACCTGCGCTGGCACCCCTCTCCAAACTTTCACGCCACACCAACGGGAGGGCTTCTGGCCAATGCGTGTGATTTAGAGAGCTACAGGCCCCATACACGGCGGATCTTCAGTGGAATCGTGTTTCGAACCTGGAGCCCTCTGGTCCCACAGCTGAGACCTTAAAACTAGTCCACCGCGGCCCTGTAGGAAAGAAAAAAGTGCTTTTCAGAAATTAGCGTAAAATATCGTTGTATTTTGTAAAAGCACCGAGGAACATTTCTGTACTAATAGATTTTAATTTGTGAAAGAGGAATAGTAATTTTACCTCTAATAATTAATTAATTCTCCATAGATTAATTAGGCTTCAGTAATTCATTGTGCTGTATTTCTGAGACTTTTCTCATTGTTGTAAAAATTCATTGTTC
>BGPR01009742.1:2208-22191 GCA_013235015.1 Araneus ventricosus
TTTACTGAAACTGGAGTAAGTACAGAAAACATTAGTTCCTTTTAATCCTTTGTTTTCAAATGGCGTCTGTTCTGCCATGTTGGCGATACGTAAGGTTTTCTAAGCCTTTTTTTCTCCCTTCAGACTTTATTAATAATATTTTGATTTCGTATTTTGTGAAATGATTTTTCCTAATTTTGTTTCTAATTATCCGGGATAGGTTCAGGCCACAGAGGAATATTTATTTGATCTTAAAGTTGCTTTCTATCGACAAAAAACTTATCTGAATTAGAATGCATTGATGGAAAGTGACCTTTGACAAGGTTTCCCAGATATATTCTTCCTCACTTGGTTTTTCCAATAGTATGTAGTAAATATATTGCGTTTTGATGTCTATTAAAGTTTTTTTCTTACAACTGCTTTGATATCTTTGTATTTACTGATTATTTCATTATTTCTTTTGTCTACTTGTACAACGAAAAACATAAATTCATTGCTCAGTGAATATTGTTACGTTAATATCCTTGAATTATTAAAGGAAAATGAACATCGCAAATTACGAATAACGAATTATTCCACTTTATCGATTTCCTGTTTTCTTTTAGCAAATTTTTAAACTTTTAAATGAAATTTGATTTTATTTTCAATAACCTAAAGGAAAGCAGCTGAGCAGAATATGTTTGCGATTTTCGATTTACTGAATCCGCTTACGACATTTCAATCAATAATTTGGAATCCATGATAAGATAAATTCACTTGACACGTTATGCTGCATGACATGTTTTCACATTAATGTGAAGAATTCGAAAGCTGTAATAACATATTTATTAAATGTTGTATCGGTCTTGAAACTCACTGAAACATAAAATTATGTAATATATAACTTATTTTACTTCAAAGTTGCCCAGAACTTCTAAATTTGATCCTAAAATGAATGTACCAGATTCGAAAAGCAAGAGAATTCCTAATTTATATTTTATACCATCTTTGCATTTTCTTTTGACTAGCATTCCATCACTTCTTGAAGCAGGTTTTAACGATCTCATCAAATACTCTGAAGGAAGTTTCGGTGACACATTTTATTTTCCAACATTTCCTATAGAAACATTTCATAAAATTTAAAATATAACTACTGTGCATATATTTCACTTTCCTCAGAAATTGCAGCTGGAAATCAGAAAATGATTACTGCAGTGAAACAGAGGAACTTATTAATGAAAGAGTCCACATTTCTGTTATTCTTCCTATTCTAATATTCTTAAAAATGAAAAATTTTTAATGAATTTTCACTAAACTCCACATTTAAGTGTTAATTTGTTAATTATGAGCTATTTGCGACAGTCTCCAATCGTTGAATTATCTAGGTTTCCGAAACGCAAATGAATCCAAGATACAGAGCCTGTTCGCACAAGTTTTAGACCGTTTTGTTTCTTTGTAGGAAAAATTCGACTGCTCTAAAAATCTTATTTTCTTCCTAGTTCTGATATTCTTAAAAATAAAAAAATATTAATGAATTTTCACTGAACTCCACATTTAAGTGCTAATTTGTCAATTTTGAGCTATTTGCGACAGGTTCCAAACCTTGAATTATCTAGGTTTTCGAAACGGGAATGAATCCAAAATACAAGTTTTAGGCGGTTTTCTTTCTTTGTAGAAAAAATTCGTCGTCTTGGAAAAATTTATTTTCACAATAATTGCATGTTTGAAAGTATAAGTTATCGTCTCCTACATAAAATTTTTGTTTATATAAAAAAATGGAGCTTTTAACACGGTAACTGCCACTGACGCCATTTGACTCACGTCAGTGATTCACACTATAGCATCTGAGATTCAGTGGTGCAAATGAAATTCCAATGAGTGCCTTTTCATATTATTTATTATGAGTAAATGATAAATATAGGAAGATATGACATTATAAGTTATTTACACTATTTACAAGATTATAGTAAAACTTCCCGGCACTTTCCATTTAAGCCATTCCTTCCGTTTCCATGCCTGCCACGCAATCTGACTCTGATGGCGGAGGAAGCCGTTGCCACAAGATGCACAAAAGCGCCATCTGGGAAGAATCCGTAACACTCCCCACCTGAACTTACATAAGTTCACTTACCTTATTCCAATAAAAAAACATATACATGAAGAAATACAAAGAATATCAAATACAAAAATCAAACATTTCGATACAAAATTTTCTTGCAATAAAGGAAACATTCAATGATTTAGATTTCAAATATATAAACATAAATATTATGTGATGTATACCTCAGAAAGAAATTAATCATTTGCATTTCAATTAAACTTGCATAATTAAGGATTAATTTCAAGATTACTAACAAGTTGTACTGAGCGTTTTATATTCCCTTTAGGAGTTTTGATCAGAAGAGAACGAACTTTTCCGTCTCGTCCAGGACATAGTTCCAAAATCCTTCCCATCATCCACATATTTCTAGGATAACGCTCATCATTTATCAAAACAATATCATTTACCTTAAATGAAATAATCTTACCTGGCTGTGTAGAGATATAAGCAGATCGCAAATTAAGTAAATATTCTTTCCTCCACCTATTCCAGAAATGATTCATAAGTGTTTGTTGGTATTTAAACCTTTTCTCCAAAGAATTTCTATTTACGCTTAACTCCTCGATTTTAGGTTGTACAACAGGCAAAGACATTAATCTTTTCCCTACTAGAAAATGAGAAGGAGTGAGTGGAGAAGGTTCGGAGGGTTCATTGTACAGATACGTAATAGGTCTAGAATTAATAATAGCTTCGATTTCTGAGAATACAGTTTCCAATTCCTTAATAGAAAGAGATGATTTACCAATAATTTTCTTTAAGCAAGTTTTAATCGTACGTATCTGTCTTTCCCAGAAACCTCCCCACCATGGACTCCGTTCAACAATAAATTTCCAAACAACTCCTTTGGAAGCAAACACTTTTTTAACTTCAGGATTATTAATATATTTCCACCATTTTCTCAATTCACTATTCGTTTTTTTAAAAGTCTTTGCATTATCAGAATATAATACAGAACATAAACCTCTACGAGAAATGAATCGTCTAAAAGCTAATAAAAAGGAATCAGTACTCATATTAGGAACTAATTCTAAATGAACAGCTCTTATAACAGCACATGTAAATATTATTAAATAGCATTTAGTATTAGAATCATTGACATAAAAAGGTCCAGCAAAGTCCACACCGGATACATCAAAAGGAGAATGTTCTTGAATTCTGTCAGGAGGTAGAGGAGCTACCACCTGAGTTCCAGTTTTTACCTTATAACGTCTGCATATAATACAGTCATTGAGTACATTTTTAACAAATTGTCTACCTTTGATAATCCAGAATTGTTCTCGCAACTGCGTTAGTGTACCATCAACACCTAAATGACACATTCTTACATGAGCATCCAATATGAGTAATTTCACAAATTTATCTTTTGTTGGAAGAAGCCAAGGATGTTTGGCCCTCACTTCCTCATTAGAGAACTCTAAACGACCCTTTAATTGTAGTAATTGGTTATCATCAAGTTCGGGATTCAAATTATATATAGATGAATCCTTAGAGATAATACCCTTGGAGAGAAGTTGCTTAAGTTCACGTCCAAAATGTTTCAGTTGAGTAGCCTTGATCCAAGAATACAAGGCTTCCTGAAGTTCCGAAGCACAAAGAGGTCCACTTAATTTTAAGGGACCAGGTTTGGCATTGTGAACAAACCTTCTCACCCAAGCTGTAACACGTAAAAGTTTACCAAGGTTGCTGTATTTATCAATGTCAATACAGCCAGAAATACAGTTATCATCATTGGTAGTAGTTACCATTGTATTAACTATGGCAGTACGCCGTCGCTCCGATGCAATTACCTCTTCACCACACATACCATCAGGGGGATTTGGCAAACATTGCACAGGCCATGACTGTACCGGCTGAGACAACCAGGCTGGTCCCATCCACCAGAGAGAACTCGTCAGGAATTTTCTCGTTGATTCTCCTCTTGTAGTAAAGTCGGCAGGATTTTCGGAGCCACTACAGTGGTTCCAACAGTTTGGAGGAGTTAGTAACTGCACCTGAGCCACTCTATTGGAAACAAAGGGTTTCCAAATTTTCGATGATCCTTTCAGCCAATGGAGGACTATTTTAGAGTCACTCCATAAAAATATTTCCTTAGTCAAAGATGGAAAAGTGTTCAGTAAGTATTTTGCTAAGCGAGCAGCGATGAGTGCTGCCATCAGCTCCAATCTTGCTAGGGTCAAGGTCTTTAAAGGAGCAACCTTACTTTTAGAAATAATAAAGCTCACTTTAACTCTTCCTTCTGTGATGTATCGAAAGTACGCCACAGCCCCATAAGCCTTAGGACTGGCGTCACAGAAGACGTGAAGCGAAATTTCACTCATTCCTGCATTTGAGAACAGTTTACGCTCAATCTGCAAATTATCGATATGAGCAAGCTCTGAACACCAAGTTCTCCATTTTTCCTCTAAACCACTTGGTAACTGTTCATCCCATTTAAGGCCCTTTTCCCATAATTCTTGCATAAGGATCTTAACCGTGATTACAAATGGACTAATTAGTCCGCAAGGATCGAAAATCTGAGATATTATTCTCAGTACATGTCGCTTGGTAGTTCCATTGGCGATTCCAGATTCCAAGGAATTCCTAACATCTCTTAAATTTAACTTGATTTTATCCTCAATTGGATCCCAATTTAATCCCAAGAAACCTGATCCTTGTCCATGATCGGTATTTTCCTCATACCCATTTTCACACCAAAGTTTATTTAGTTCGGAACAGTTAGTCCTTAATTTCCTCAAATTAAATCCAGCGGAGCGTAATATTTCTATAGCCGATGAAGTTAACTGATAAGCATCCTGAGCGGTTTCTGCCCCATAATACAAGTCGTCAACGTATAAGGAATTTAACATTTCGTAACATTTGGGATAATCATCCTTAAATTTCTTTATATGAAATTTTAAAACACAAGCCAAAGCAAAAGGAGAGGTAGTTAACCCAAAGGGAAGACGATTAAGTTGAAATGTTTGTGTTGAATTAACTGTATCATTCGGAAACCACAAAAATTTTAAATACTTTCTATCTTCCTCTGCAATCTCTATCATAAGAAATGCTTTTTCTAAATCTCCACAAAACGCAACTTGATTCTCCCGAAATTTAAGTATCGCATCCAATATATTTACATAAAGATTAACCCCCGTTTCAAGCGAATCATTCAAAGATTTTTTATCTTCATTTGCCTTACTACTACAATCATACACAATTCGAACTTGAGACGTAATTTTATCATCGCGGATTACCGCTCTGTGAGGCATATAATATCCTGATTTTATATCCTCATTTACACATTTCCCCACAATATTACTTTCTAATTGATCCTTAACAATTTGTTTATACTGGTCTGAAATTTCGGGATTTTTATTTAATTTATTGCATAAAGAATTAAAACGCTTTTTCGCAACTTCATAATTAGAATCCAATCCAACTGGGGGTCCCATATTTTCCTTCCACATTAATTTACAAACATACCGCTGTCCGTTAAATTCTAAATTATTTTCAAAGTTCCTTATCAATTGATCATCCCTCTCAGAAAGACCTCGTGTTTCATTAGGGAATTCCTCTATTTCCCAAAATTTACTTAAATCAAATAAAATAGAAGATGAATCCATTACTAAACATACATTCTGACAGCTCTCATCAGAATTATTTCCTTTTCCTACCCCACCTAACAGCCAGCCGAAGCAAGAATTAATTAACCAGATGTTATCAGTTACTCTTATTTTTTCATCATAAACAATATCCCAAAATGAATCACTACCTACAAGAATATCGACTGGAATCTCATTTTCGAATGAGTCAGCAAGTTGAATATTTTTCTCTTTTAACTTGCGCAACGTAGAAAGATCTGGGTTATTCAAGGACAAATTTGATATAATTTCTATTACCAGAGCTTCGAGCTTATAAACCTTTGAACTGTCATGCCGACTCTGTAACTGCAAACATACTACAGGATACCGTTTTTTATGAGCTGTGGTTTGGCCAAAAGAATATATAGCTAGTTCTTCGAAACGTATTATTTTTAGATTCAATGCTTTAACTAATTTCGCCGAGATAAAACTTTTGTGAGAAGCGCTGTCCAGGATGGCGTTTGTTAAAGCAGATCTTTTATCCGAACATGCATAAATCGAACACGTTTGTAAAAATGCTTTATTTTTCGCACTAACATTATTATGAGATACTGAAATATTATCTACATTTTTATTTGATACCAAGGAAGAATTATTCGAATTACTTTCGCTTTCAGTTTGCCTGTCAGAAGCGTTTATCGCAGAGTTAATGGGTTTAATATTTTTTCTACAGACTGATTCATGGTGAAATTTAGAAAAACATCTTTTGCAAACAACACCTGATTTACAGGATCTACTCATATGGTTTTTTTTAAAACAATTCCAGCACCTTCGTTCAACCTTAAGTTTATTTATTTTTTGCTCAATATCCAAAACTTTGCAATTTACGGTATCGTGACAATTTGCGGAATCACAGAATATGCAAACACTTTTAACCTGCGTATGTAATGTCGCAGCGGTAGATACATTTTTAGGCTTTGAATAATTTCTTTGATAGGTTTGGAAGTTTTGACAATTTTGAGAAAAAGTGCGTTTAATTTCAGAACTTTTAGGATTACTCGTAACAGATTCACAAATTTCCCTCGATTCCACTTCATTCCTCAAAAAAGTCATTAATTCCGAAACTTCACAATTTTTATCTTTACTTCGCTTTCTGTGGAAATCCAAAACTAAATCTTGGGGTAATAATTTCAATAATAAGGGATTCAATAAATGACCATAGGAACCCTCCGTAACATTTAGAGCTCTTAAATTTCTTATGTTTACTTCTATTTCATCATACAATCTACGCAAACTTTTAACATGAGATGAATTTCTTACCGGTTCTAAATTTAGTAATTTGGACATATAAGAATTTATAATGAAATCTGTACGCCCATAACGCTGTTTTAAGAGTTCAAGACAAGAATCGTAGTTTTTCTCATTTAGTTCAAAACCAGCAACAACATTATACGCGGGGGGAGAAAGCAGCGACTTTAAATACTGAAATTTCTCTATTTTAGAAAGAGAATCGTTTGAACCAATTGCGCTGTCGAAACAGCCAAAGAATTCCATGAAATTGGAATCACCAGAAAATCGCGGAATTTCTAATTTCGGCAGTTTTAAAGCCGAAGCAGCATTTTCCGATATATTAGATTTGTTTAGGCTGGGATGGGACTCCTGAACAGTTTTTTCCGTAAATGTTTTCAGTTTACTTTTCAATTTTATTTTAGCACTCAAAATTTTATCATCATATTCCTCTGACCCTTTTAATTCAACTTTGAATTTTTCAGGATCAGTTATAAGGTCTTCGACCTCTGAATCATACTTTTTCAGGATTTCTTCCTTAGTTTCGATAAGTTCAAGCAACTCAGAAAGAGAGTTTAAATCCTCAGTCTCTTCACCTAAAGCTTGAACTCTTTTTACCAGTTTCGTAATGCTGCTACGAACACTGCTCCTTTTTTCAATTACTTTTGACATCTTATCCATGATTTTAAATATCAAAAGACCTTACCCTGCAAAGGTTAATCCAATATCCAATATCGAGTTTCCCAGCCGATTTTGCACCATATAGCATCTGAGATTCAGTGGTGCAAATGAAATTCCAACGAGTGCCTTTTCATATTATTTATTATGAGTAAATGATAAATATAGGAAGATATGACATTATAAGTTATTTACACTATTTACAAGATTATAGTAAAACTTCCCGGCACTTTCCATTTAAGCCATTCCTTCCGTTTCCATGCCTGCCACGCAATCTGACTCTGATGGCGGAGGAAGCCGTTGCCACAAGATGCACAAAAGCGCCATCTGGGAAGAATCCGTAACACACACCTACTATCTAATTAGATGACTCCTTCTCTCTTATAGTTAACAAATACTACAGGAGGAATCATCTAATTAGATTGAAAGTCTGAATCTATCTATTACACGCTGGCACGGTAGATGGCAGCAAACGTGCTAAAGAAACGATGGATGCAACGCTAGGTTTTTCTCTTTCGAAAGAGATTTATTCAGTAATTCAAAGACGCTGCGAAAGCCATGGATTTTCGATATCGAAATCCAGAATATGTGATATAGTTAATAAGCAAGGAAAAGATCGTTAGTGTCTGGTTTCAAGTGAAGTTGTTCCAAACACGTAACCTATGAAAAAAAACTCAGTTATTCAAATATCGCAAAAGTGATATCTTTAATGTTATAAAAATCCTCCAAGTCAAATGTTTGTTGAAAAATCTTTAAAATGCTCAGTATCAACTCGAAACAAAATTAGTAACAGTGATTGGAAAATTTTAAAGGCTAAAATATACAACGATGATCGTTTTTCTCGCTGAACGAAGAACACGCTGCAGAATTCTTTATGAAAAAATTCTATCAGTAGAAAGATGAAAAAATGTTGTAAAAATAGATGAATATTTGGTCTCTTTTAAATGACTACAAGAATAAAAGATGAATTTAGAATCATCAAAGAGTAGAAAAAATAATAAAATATAGTTTAATGTATCTAAAAGGCGTTTTTCTTGGGAGCTTATGATTGTTGATGGTTTTTGATAACAGCAAAATTAAAGTACAGAGAGCGGGAAAAATGTTACGATCGATTCCACGTATTATCAGGAACATATTTGACCCCCAATCTTCAAATATGAAAGCCCACTTCTCCACGCATAATTCTTTAACTCAATAAAACTGCATCAAGACAAAGCAAGCAACCCCACATCACAATCCACTGTAAATTTCCTGAAAAAAATAGAACAAGAAATTGGTATTAACACTTTGACTCCTAAGCCGGCCGTAACCGGCCATGCAACTTCTATACTATTGGGGAGGATTTCGGCTGGTTGCTGTTCCGAAAGGGGGGGGGGAGAAGGCAGTTGGGCTGAGTGGTCATTAAAGGGAACCTTAAGCGAGAGATAAGAGATGGAAGGTCTGCCATTCATATCTCCCACAACCGTAGTGAGGAGGAAAGGGGGAACGGGGTGGACGAATCCATTCCACAGATCAGATGAATTAGTAAGCAAACCTCTGTATACATCTGCACTCAGATTTTGAGAACTCTTAGTGGTCAGAGGGTTAAGACTGTACCCTTCGCTGATATTCCTGGTAAATCTCCTGATGTATCACCCCTGGATTTTTGTGCTTTTGGACTTTTAAAATGCATGGATTCCTTTGTGGGAAGCTACTGAGGAGGAATGGGAGAAAATACCTCTCGCAATATTACAACAGACATTACTGTCATGGAAGTTATGATTTAGAAAGATAGTTAAGAATAAGAATGATTAAACTGAATATTTAAAACACAAAAAATATGTAAAATAGTTCTGTAAATAACAATAAAATCGTCTAAAAATGTGCGAACAGCCTCTGTAATATTACAATTCATTGATAATAAATATTGAAATCATATCATAATTATTTCGTCAAAGACTGTGTGTTTCTGATTTCTCAAAAACGCCTTAAAATAAGAATTTTCACTTTAGTTCAGATTTTTCGTTTATATAAAGAATTGTTGCTTTCGAACATCTGTTGATTAGTGTTCCACGTTTTGCTAGTATACAGGGTTCCCACTTATATCCGTTACACCCCCTTTAACTTCTAAACGTTGACAGCTTAGGCCATAAAGATGGTGTCTAGGTATGGTCAAAAGGCTATACGCTACTCTATGAGACAACTTACAACGCCATCTATCGACAAATTTTGGAATTAGCGGTCCGATCTCGTAAACGGTGAAAGATACGAGGAAAAGGTAAATTAGAAAGTTGTAGAGCACTCTCGATTTAGTACGAAAAGATACCTGGCGCATATTAATACTCAAAACAGAATGTAAAAAATTAAAATTTGTTTGATTGTGCAAATGTGTATAGTGGCAAACGGAGAGCATTTTAGCAATATAAATAAATGATCCAGAAGACAAGGATGTGTTTCAGTTTCTTTCTTCCACTCTTTATGACAAGACAATTTTAGAAATCGTGACCAAACAAATGTTCATTGTTTGCGTTCTGTTTTGAGTATTAATGTGCGTAAGGTATCTTTTCGTACTAAATCGAGAGTGCTCTACAAATTTCTGATTGACTTTTACATCGTATCTTTCACCGTTTACGAGATGGACCGTTAATTCAAAAATTTGCCGATAGATGGTGTTGTAAGTTATCTCATAGAGTAGAGCATAGCCTTTTACTATGCCCAGACACCAACTTTATGGCCTAAGCTGTCACCGTTTAGAAGTTGAGGGGGTGTAACGGATATAAGTGGGAACCCTGTATTGTCGTTTAATATTGTTTGTGAGAATTTTCACTTAAGGTCTTCTGTGGTTCATTTCTATATCTGTCTCACAATTAATAAATTCTCATATCTATTGAGCAGAACGATTCTTTTCATTTGAAATTAAAGTCTCTATATGTTGGACAAATGAAAATTTCAACAGGATTAAGGGTATAAACGTAATAAAAAAATTATCATTAAATAACAATGCTTTTATCTTTTCATATGATCTACTCCATATATATTTTCAGCTTAAGCACGTGCTAAGCAAACAGTTTACCAATTTTTTACTATGGGAAATCATATCTTTCACTGCATCAGAATACAATTTAGCGAAGTATATGTTTATGATGTAAAAATGACAAACAACGATAATACTAAGATAAATAATAGTTCTACGAAGAAAAATTTATTATTTAGTTATTTAAAGATATATCTTAGCATTGCTGAATTACATGTATAAAAATCCTATTTCAAACATAATTTAATGTTTTTGAAAACCCTTTTTTATACTTCGCACACAATTCTGCAAAGTTGCATCTTCTTACATGATATTGCCATGCTAAACATTCAGTGAAATATAATATGATGCATTTTATAAAATATAGATATCTATCCTTTTCATCTGTTCTACTAGATTATTATTTAGTTTGTATCAGTTTTAAAGCTTGCGATCCAATCTTGAAAACTAAATATTTGTTGTGAAGAACTCTTTCTAAGTCTCTTGTTCAGCTGCCACTCTTTCGCTAAAAGAATACCGAAATTGAAGTTTTGATTTTGTCGAAAGATGAAATAGGACTGAATAGTTTGGAATTGAAAGAAAATAAATACATTCAACTTCCTTTGAGATGACTTATAAAGAATTCTGTGAACCGAATAACTCACTTTTTTTCTTTTGGTATCTATTTTATTCTACTCATGTGACAGATAGACGGTTTCAATTTAAAGAAGCAACTGAAAAACACGCGTTTTTCGTGCCATTTTCTAGATTTTTAAGAAACTTTGCTAATACTTCTGCTACTTATACGAATTAAGAAAATATAAAAAATATTTAAACAAATTGAAAATTATCCAATCTTTCTGGTTTTGTAATGTAGAAGTAATCTTTGCAATTGAATATTTTGTAACTGATCACAAGGAATTGCCTGAGCAGCGAGTTATATATTTCATAATGTCATTTAAAATTTCAAATGGAAAGCAACGGAAATATTTTTTTCTTATTGTAGATGTAAAAAAATAATATTTATCATCTTTGTTCATTTTGTGAGATTAATGTCTGAAAAACAAACTGCTCGGAAGTTCAAAATTGAGTTCAACTTTAGCCTATCGCCACGTTAATTTGCCATGTTTGAACTAAATACAATTTCTCATATGCATGAATAGTTTAATTTAAAAACAAGATAAAACAAAATTTTATTTAAGTTGAGTAGCTTATAAAATATAAGAAAACCAATTGTCATCATATGCAATTTTCTAATGCATAAATGAAAGATTTTGTAAAATTCTCATTTAATTTACAAAAATTTTCAGCATAGTCTGGAATAAAACGTAAAACACATCTGAAGCATTATGGTGAAAATATATATCTTTTTAATACATCATTTAAGATGTTAGAAAATTTAAAAAGACAGAAATAGCTATACCTCAAACTTATCTTGGTAGGTCAAATGCATTCTAAATGTCGAAATGTAAACTATTTTCATTTTGAAGTAAATTGTATTCATTATTTATTGTCTCCACATCTAGAAATATCACTAAGTTTTAAATGTAAATAAATAAATTACTAGAACCGATGAAGCATGATTTCTTTGTCGCTTGCTGAAAATACCGACTGCTTCAAAATGAATATCGAGGTTTTATTTGTTTGCTATACATTTTTATGAAGTATACACTAATTATTCAACGCTAAACAGAAATTTCAAACATGGCTGTGTGCATGTTCATAATGTGTTAACTCGGTCTTCCGCCTGATTGATCTGGTAGCATACACGCCAACTCCCGTACAAAATCGTTGTGTGTTTTGGGAGCTTGCAACGAGAGAATCTGTAATTTAATTTCAGCTTCCGTTTCGTACTAAGTTCAGCTGTGATCTCTCTAGCAATAGTAACTTCCACCATCACTTAGAAATTGCAGGATACCTTTGTCAAAGGAAGGTAACATGACGAAGAAGTGTGTCTGAAGAAAATGCTGATTGTGTGGTCAAAGGAAGAGAACGGGACGACAAAGTGTGTCTGAAGAAAATGATGATTATATGGTCAAAGGAAGAGAACGGGACGACAAAGTTTGTCTGAAGAAAATGCTGATTGTGTGGCGAAAGGAAAGGAACAGGAGGACAAAGTATGTCTGAAGAAAATGTTGATTGTGTGTGACAGACTTTCAGCCGTAGCCCCTGTAGAATCTGTGTAGTCTTCTTTGAAAGTTTGTGAAAGATATTTCATATGTGCCTCTGCTACCGGGTGACTTAACTGGTTAAAAAATCTCCTTTATCATTTCCTCTAGATATGGTGTTCAATGTATGGGAAGAGTTCACCTATCGCCTTGATGTGTGCCGTGTAACGAATGGAGTTTCCTTTGAACACTTGCAGGAAATACTGTTTGAGTTGCTCTTTGAATTCTAAGTTAATAAGTATTACATTGTTTTCATACCCCGATACATACACTGATGTTCCAAAGTCATGGCATACCTCCTAATAACATGAGGGACCCCTTTCTGACCTTGCGCACAGGAAACAAAGTCATTTATGAAAGTTGAACATTCTTATCAGCTTTCTGTGTAACGGGGTGAGCACCAAATCATTTTCTTCTTCATCACTTTCTGGTCGGTCCCATCGTGACCATATCTTCACTCTAAAATGTGAGTTTCGACGACTCTACTTCCCACGTCTTTTTTAGTCAATGTCAGGTCGGGTTGCTGCATTTGGCTGGAAAAAAGGAGTTCCCACACAATAGTAGGGGCTATTCCAAGTCTTTTAACACTTCAACATATATTTTGAAACACCCGGTATTATGCAAATCTCTTCCCTAACAAAGGCGTTTAAGTAAACATTTAGGAAATTATAAATCGTTAGGCTGAGAGCATTTTAAATTTTTCCGATTCTGCTTTATTAGAAAAATATATAGTCCAATGTTATTAAAGAATTATAATTCATGAAGACTGATATATTTTCAAATTTCTCGTGCCGAAGAAAAAAAGTGAAAAGTTGAAGACAACGTTAAAACATCTTTATTTAATTAATTACATTTATACATTACGATACCACACATAACATATATACTTTTACAAAAAGTTTTTTATATAAAAACATCTATATAGTCTCATTAAAAATTTAATTTGCTCATTTGTACAGCCAGCGTATCTTTCTTATGTGGTCATCATTGAAGAGAATCAAGTACATAAAAGGACAACAGGTGCAGTACACATTTGCTATATTAAAAAGAGGATTAAAATCAATTCATTCTGGTTTACTTGTAAACATCTTCAGTATCCCTTACCTTAGGACAATATTATTTCAACTGAAATCAAGTATCAGAAAACAAAAGATTGAATGTTTTCCTCATTCCTAAATTGATATTCCAACCCATTCATTTTTTTTTTCGGTTGAAAATATAGCTTCCACTTTAAACCTGGAATGTCTTGAAATGAAATATTTTTTAACTGAAAAATACTTCATCATTCACAAGTATTTTGGGAAGGAAGGTTAATAATTAAACGAAGTTGAAAACGATTGAAAAAAAAATGAACTTATAAAAAGATAGTGTATTTAAATCACATTTTTTTTCTTCAGAAATAAAGAAAAAAAGCTACTATAGAATTCCAGTCTTATTTCTGGGGGAACATAAAAACATTTACTTAATTATAAATCTATGTATGGTATTTTATATGTTTAGGAAATCCAGAACAATATTGTTAATGTCACCTTTAGAGACAATGTCTAATTTTTGCACCGTTTCAAACTAAAAACTGAAACAGTTCTAAATTAGAAAATAGTTAAAATCCAAAAAAATAAATGGGTTTGTTTCAATAGAAAAACAAATTTTGATTTGCAAAGTGCGCAGTAAATTTGGAGCAACATAAGCAAAATTTAATAACAATAAACAAATGCTTCTTTTTAAAAAAGGAGTTTAGTAATTGTATAAATACACAAATCCTTCAGCTGGAAGGCACATATTGAAGAAAAACTATTTTTTTAAATATTGACGCCATGAATCACATGGTAAGATTATACAATACACATTTACATAATTTTGAGACGTTTAATACATACAATATTGATATAAAGGAAGTACAGGTACGGGTATGAAGTCACATAATATATGAATTACGACTTCCAGTCTATTCAGGGAACTTAGAATTTAGCATCTAATCTTTTTTAGTATAAGTTAAGAAGCTACATATTTATTAATAAATAAAACTGAATACGCATTGTGAAAAGAAACTGCATATCCAAATGCATCGGAATTGTGACAGATATTTTTTCAGGATTTCTCAGCAGTTGATCTTATAACAGCACCATTGATGCACTGATTTCAATTCTGAATTAAATTAGTGATTTTTTCCGTGTTAAGATAGATAAAGGCTATTTCATTTAACTGATTTTGAGAAAAATTGACATAAATAATTCATTTTTAACTAGATATTAAGCAAATTTGTTTTTAATTTGAAACGAGCGGGAGAGTTCGCCCTTGAATTCCTCGCATACTAAAACAATATGGCACGTTTTGTATTTTATAATATAGTTAATAAAATTAAGTATGGAATTTTACCTCTATACTTTGATCAAATGCGTCCAAAATTTAGTATATATATAGTAAAACTCCGGTTAAGCGAACTTAGGTTAACCGAAATCTCGGTTATCCGAAATGTCTCGGAAATAGAAAATGCCATAAACACTTACTGTACTCTAAGGAAATAATAAGTATGGAATTTTACCTCTATACTTTGATCAAATGCGTCCAAAATTTAATATATATAGTAAAACTCCGGTTAAGCGAACTTAGTTTAACCGAAACCTGGGTTATCCGAAATATCTCAGAAATCGCAAACGTCATAAACACTTACTGTACTCCAAGGAAATAATCGTGAAGACGCGAAAGTCTTGGAACGATATACCCACTTTTTTCTTTTAGAATCCACAAGAGGGCAGGTGATTATTTCCAGAATGCTAAAAATAAAACTATTGGCATTGACAATATTAATGAAGATATTGCTTACCTGTGCCTGTCATGCGCACTGCGGCCGAACCCACCGGTACGAATATTGCGTACAACGGAGGTTAATTTTAATAAAGAACATGAGTGTAGCTTACAGAGAGAGTCTTGAATTCGTTCTACACTCAGAACGTTTCATTATTACATACTGTAATTGGATGCAAAATAGTAAATTATGTTCCTGATTCAACAGAAAAAATCGTTACCCGAAACGGCTTCTCCAGCCTTTAGTTCGGTTAACAAGGGTTGTACCTGTATCTACAATTTTGGTGTCAAGCCGGATAACGAATTTCATTTATGTAGCTTGTTGCCTTCTTGATTTATCGTGTTCACATATACACGAATCAGCAGATCGACATACACTGAAGCCATTTACGAATTTTGTCCCAATTTTCGACCCACTTCTACCAGTCTGGTAGTAAAATTATATGCTGAATTTCGTCTATTTATCTTGCTGAGTCTCTGATTTATCTTCACATGCATACAGACAGACTTCTCATAAATGGATTTTGCCCAAACTCTTTCACAGAAATCTACAATTTTGTTGTAAAAACTATGAGAAAAATTCATTCCCCCCCCCCTTTTTGTGTTTTTGTTTTATCGGCTTTACTCATACACGAATAAGCAGGTCGACAGACACCGAACCAGTTATCCAATTAGGTCTCAACTTTCGACATTTATCTACGAGTCTGATGGAAAAATTATATACTGAATTCATTTATATAGCTTGTGACATTTTTTATTTATCACGTTCACATATACACGAATAAGCAGATCGACAGACACTGAACCCATTTACGAATTTGATCCAAAATTCCACCCCACATCTACGAATCTCATGGTAAAATTATATGCTGAATTTATTTATGCAGCTTGTTGCATTTTTAATTTATCGCGTTCACATATATACGAATAAGCAGATCGACAGACACTGAACCCATTTACGAATTTGGTCCCAAATTTCGTCCCACATCTACGAGTCTTATTGTAAAATTATATTCTGAATAAAGGGGTCTATTCTGGTTCCGCACGTTAACCACGGAACCCAACCCAACCGGGGGTACCAGAATAGACCCCTTAGTCTATTTATCTCGCTGAGTCTCTGATTTATCTGTTCGCATGCACACAAACAGACTTTCTGTAAATGGATTTTGCCCGAACTCTAACAGAAATCTACAATTTTGTTACAAAAGCCATGAGAAAAATCCATTTCCCCCTTTTTGTGTTTTTGTTTTATCGCGTTCACACATACACGAATAAGCAGGTCGACAGACACTGAACTCGTTAGCCAATTAGGTCCCAAATTTCGACACACATCTGCTAGTCAGATGGTAAAATTATATACTGAATTTCGTCTATCTATGTAGCTCTGTCTCTGATTTATCTGTTCACATGCACACAGACAGATTTCCCGTAAATGGTTTTGCCCAAATTTTCACAGAAATGTACAATTGTGTTGTAAATACCATGAGAAAAATTCATTTTCCCCCATTTTGTGTGTTTTTTCATCGCGTTCACATATACATGAATAAACAGATCGACAGACACCGAAAGTTAGCCAATTAGGTCCCAAATTTCGACACACATCTGCTAGTCAGATGGTAAAATTATATGCCGAATTTCGTCTATTTATCTCGCTGAGTCTCTCATTTATCTGTTCACGTGCACACACACAGACTTCCCGTAAATGGATTTTGCCCAAACTTTCACAGAAATCTACAATTTTGTTGTAAAGGCCATGAAAAAATGCATTTTTCCGCTTTTTTGTGTTTTCTTTTATCGTGTCCACAGACAGACAGACAGAGAGGTAGAAAATCATAACTCACAAAATGTTTTTTCTGAATCACTGAGCCCTAAAATATGGGCATATATTAACATCTAAATGTCGAATTTTATGACGATTGCAATTCTTTCTGTTTTTACGCATCTTATACAAAATTAAAAATTGGCACTTTGGTCTCAAGAATTAATTTCGACTTATAAAATTTTTCATGCTATGTTTTTGTTCTAAATTTCGCTGAGTTGGTCTTAGTTTCCTGAATTTTATTTATTTAGATGCAGTTGGCACTCCAAACTTGATGCCACTTAGAAATTCGTGAAACGTATAATTTGCAATACAGGCAGGCTCTCTGCCAACTTTTCTTATTTTTTGTTAAATTCGGTTCGTTTAAAATTTACAGCGCTTCATTATCATCTAGATCCTTATCCTGAAGCATTTTGTCAGTTTAGAAATTATATTTCTGGAAGAAAACATGTGATAATGCATTTACATTTGTATGATCTGACAAGAAATGTGCAGTGACAAAAGATTTTGCTTCTTTTGTTTCTTTTATTTCTGATTTTCATAATCTTCTTCGCCTATTATATTGGAAATTGTGATCAAATGTAATATCATGCAAATCTACACCAATTTTCCCCTTTTATTTTATTGAAATAGTTTTTTCTGAATGATTTCTGAAAGTGAATTGAAATAGTTTTCTTCTGAATGATTTTTTTTTTTGGCATTTTAATGCATTTTTTAGATTTTCTTGCATTTCATATTTCAGGCTCTACTATCACATGATATTGGTTTTACAAATTAATTAATGACAAGAATTATTTTCATTCTTCCATAATATACAAAATCACTAACAGACTTGAAGAATATTCATAAAAATAATCAAAGAATTGGGCTCAATGAATACTCAGTATTTTTCTATTTTCAATATTACCATGCACTTTTGATAAATAGAGTGAAAAAAATATTTTTTTGTTTCGTAAAAGATAGATCTGCCTTTGAAATGCAGTTCCTTTTCACACTACATAAAACTGATCAAAATTTAAATAATTAATGCTGCAATTTAATCTACCACAGAATTCACTTCAAAATACTCACACCGTACATTTTCAATATAAATCGATTGATTTATTTGGAAGTTTATATATAACAGTATACGTTCTGTATATTTGGGCATGATATTCATGAAATAAAATTCATTTTAATTTAAACAGTTTTGAATCAAATAATGTTTCTGGAATTTTTTGAGATGGAATTTTTATATGGTTACAAAATTTTCTGTGGAATATTGGTACTAACAGTACAAAGAAAATTCGCACATCATTCCGTTTGGGAGCATTCTGCAACTTCGGGAATTATTGCTGCTGAAAGATGGTATTTTTATGATATTGAGTGAAAAATATTAGTCTCCAAAATTGTCACAAATTATTCATGAAATAAAATTTATTTTAAATGAAACAGTTTTGAAGTAACACGATGTTTGTGGAATTTTCGGGATAAAATTTTTATATGGTTGCAAAGTTTTCTGTAGGTTATTGTTACTAGCAGTATAAAGAAAATTCGCGTATCATTCTGCTTTTCTCGAAATAAAGTCTTAATTAGGAAAACGTTACAGCTTACCTTCCTTAATAATAATCGAAAGTTTTATTTAAGGAATTATTGCTGCTGAAAGGTGGTATTTTTATGATATTGAGTGAGAAATATTAGTTTGCACAATTGTCACACATTATTCATGAAATAAAATTTATTTAAACTTAAACAGTTTTGAAGGTACACAATGTTTCTGGATTTTTTTGGTATAAAATTTTTATATGGTTACAAAATTTTCTGTGGGTTATTGGTACTAACATTACAAAGAAAATTCGCAAATCATTCTGCTTTTCGCGAAGTAAAGTCGTAGCGAAGGCAGCATTACGTCTTACCTTCCTTTATAATAATCGAAAGTTTTATTTAAGGAATTACTGCTGTTGAAAGATGATAAATTGCATGATATTCAGTGAGAAATGTTAGTTCGCACAATTGTCACCTATAAATTATTTGATTTATTCCAATTAATATATAGACATTCCCTAAGCTTTTACTGGCATTAAGGTTTCATTTAGAAAATGAACTGAAATGCGAGACGATTTATATTCGAATGTGTACGGTGTTACCTTTAATTTGCTAGTATGGTTCAGAGAAATTGTTTCCATTTGCAACTTGAAAGAATATTACCTGTACCACATTAGCATATAAGAAACAGCTTTACTTCAACACACAGACATAAGTTTGTAAAATGGAGCACATTTACTTTTACATTGACAGTTTGGAGAATTATGCTTATTAGTTTGAATAATCTCCTTCATCGCATCGAGATTTATGCAGATGCAGTATTTTTCAGTTGAAGCATTCACCAGGAGAACAGGAGTACACTTACAACGATCATCATCATATCGCAAAGGAACTGTTTTAACGTCGACGTTATCTGACACCGAGTTATATTCATAAAAAATATATGAAATCTGGAAGTTTCTTGAAGTTTTTGATAACCTTTCGGCACCACTGGTCAGGCAATAAAACCGTCTTTAATACGCGGCGAATCTCTTGGTCAGCCCGCTGTTGTTTCTAAAGGTATAAAAAAAAGAGGTAAAAATTTGTCAAAC
>BGPR01009742.1:22201-33610 GCA_013235015.1 Araneus ventricosus
CATGCACTCCCAGTTCCAGCAAGAAGCACCAGAAATATTCCACCGACATTCACAAAACTGAGCTCGTTCGTGATTTTCCCCACTTTCTTCTCTTCGGGGGGACAGGCTTCGCCTTCCGGTGTCCACCATCTTTCTTTCAGCTCATGCAAGACCCCGTCTTCCTGTAGCCTCAGAATAACGCTGGAGAAGGGCGTGGCATAAGGAGAGCCTGGAATAAAGTGGGAGACGAAGAAAAAATGAGTAAACTGCTTTCAAAACTTTGAGATCACCTTGGTGCGTGAAGTAAGCGATTTCGGAAGCATTCGAAGCAGATAATGTTCCTCAGTTGTAGAAAGAAGGGAAATGTCTTTTCCTCCGCCGTGTTTTAGAACTGAAAGCTTGCATTATTTTTGGGAATGCCGAATACCTTGGTTTAATATATTTTTTCTCAACGTCAGAAATTGCTACATTTACCTTCGATTCAAGACATTAGGTTTAAAATGGAAAAAATAGAAAAACATCATGTAAGCATAGAAATAATCATAGGTTTTTTCTTCTCCTTGCTTACCAGAAAATGAAGAAATATTTCATTCTATAATAAATGGTTAAATTCGTGTTTTTATTATGTTGATAAGGTAAAGAAAAATATAAAACGTACAAAAAAACACTCTTCTATGGAGAAAACATCACTCCCAATGATTCTTCAGATGTACATTATATTGTGAGTATTTACAAAATAGAGATAAATTACTTTTAGGATGTAATATAAATATTTCATTGAGGCAGATTCTGTCCAGAAAATATGTTCTGAAATAAATTTCTTATGAATTCTTATTTATATTTTAAATAAGCGACAAAGAATTGAATTACTTGAGTATACTTATCTGTCAGTTCGGGATTCATTACATAAGAGATATTATTTTTATTTGATATGTATCATACTCAAAATTACTATATTCTTAAGCCTACAAGAATAGAAAAAACAATAAAAAGGCAAACATTATTTTTGACATACAGCTCGAAACTCTTAAAACATTCCAGAGTAAAATCACATAATCTAAAGAGAACGACTGTCATTTATGAATTAAATAAATGAGCTATTAGAAAAATTAAAATTGTGTAATCAGTTCTAAAATATCTCAAAAATATAAGGAAGATTTATTTACGGAAGATAAGGAGAGTTTTTGAAGAAATTTAGAAAATTTGAAATAGCCTTATAATTAAACTACAAATTATTGTTTTGGTATTAATACTACTAGTGATGATTATAATGAAAGCAAATTTTGAAAGCAGCAACTGAATCTTAGCAACTTAGAAATACAGTTTTACTCGTCTTTTACATTTTTCAAGGAACAAGAAAGATAATTGTATAAACCTGGGATAAATGTAAATCCTTTGACACCATTTATATAGATAAAAAAATTAGTAAATCTAAGGAAAAAATCAATAATTGTTGCAAACGACAGGGAAACGTTAAAAAAAACGGGAACGTAAATGCGGGCAATACTGTTTTTATAATATATATATATTGTTACAAAAATAGTTCTGTGAGTGTATGGTGTAAACAGTCAAACACACAGGATTATGCAGAATGAAGGTTTATTCACAAATATGAAGAAAACACTAAGCGCAGGTAAAAGGAAACAATAGATATTGCACAGATTAGCAACGTAAACAGACAACAAATCACAGGTAATAACAGACCAGCACTCTGAGATTTAGCAACACAAACAGTCAGCAAATCACTAATAACGACAAGAACAGCACTTTCAACCGCGCTCAGATCACCAGCTTTGTAGCTCACACTGCAGACGAAATTCCAAAGTCGTTCCAGTCGATCAATACTCTCTACTCAATACCACTTGGCGTCTAACAACTTCCTAGCTCACACAGCTGATGGAACTCCGAAGAGAGATTCCAAAGACGTTCGCACTCCAAAACGATCCCAGTCGATCCACATTTACTTATTCCGTGATTCAAGCGCACTCCTTTTACAGTCTCCCCCAGCAGGACGTGACGTCACATGGAATCATCTAGTACATTTAAGCGTATCTCCTCTCATAATAGAGATATCGAGAAAATTCCAGCACCTTTGAGATCCCATATTTCCAAAGTCGCCAAATTTGTAGCAAAACCGCCAAGTTTTTCGCAAAGATCAAAGGTTCAGGCTTAGATGCTGTCAGTCATCCCATACTTACCCCTGTAAAACTCTCTTCCCAACCATAAGACTAAAATTGTTGGGAAGCGACTTTCCATGTTAGTAGCAATATATATATATATATATAACACTACTTCTTGCCCCCGTAACTAAAATCATTATTATTCTTTATAATCTGTTTAGATAGGCATGAAGTGGAAGCAGGAGTTACAAGAGACCTTAATTAACAGCAAAAGAAAAATAATAATGGATAATTAAATAAAAACTAACTAATAAAAGGCGAGAAGAAAAAATAAACAAAGTAATTTCTAATAGTTTTAAAAATGTTCATGGTAGTACTACAAAATCTTTCTATCTAATCTGAATAGTTCTTTTTTTTTAAATTTTAGTCTGTGGTTTAACCATGACAAACTTAGAGTCTGTAGGAATAACCTAAGAAATTGAAATTCATTACTTTCAAGTGTCCATTTTGAAAAGATAAGATACATACGATAAGATAAATCTTTATACTAGCTAAAACTCTGACTAACACAGAAAATATAATAAAAATTCATCATAAATATTTCAAGTGGAAAAATAGAGACTGGAATTACAGACTCTAATAATATGCGTTTTCTGTTTAATGAGAAAAGAAATAAATGAGATTGTGAAAATATTTGCAAGATACGAAAAGAAAAACACTAATTTTAAAGGACTTTACCTTAAGAGAAGGAAGCTAATTCCCGTTTCACAATAACGTGCCTTCCTTCATTAGTGCATTAAATTTGGGATTTTACTTTACATATTCATTGATATCTGTAATATAAACGTAAAGCGGTACTAATGGAAATTACCAAAATCACTTTACATGATGTTGCGATGTTGTGTTTTAACACTCTTTAGTGAACTATTACAGCTTGGTTTTCCATAACAAATAAAGCTAAATGAAATTAAAATTCATGAGTTGTGTCAATTTTTTTTAACTTTTTGTTCAAACTACTGATGTCTTATCTCTATGCTTGGTACCTGTCGGGATTTATTATTAGATATTTCGTCAGCATGGAAAATATTAGTGTAAAGAGGATGATTTTAAATAATTTAACACCGGTTTAGTCGATAAGTATCTTGTGCGTATTCGAAATTTATACTAATACGAATTAGCAAAACTTTGAATTAATATTTATCAATGAAATAAAATTTGAATGAAAATGAATAGAATTGTAAACATTAATTAGATCTAACTGTTGTAAACACTGTAAAATAATACTCTTAAAGCATTAAAACTTGAAATGTTGAAAGGGATCGTGTAAACAACTTTCCATAATCTCCTAAAATGTGTGCATTGATTTTTAAAAGTATCTGAATTATAAATGTAATTTAATAAAAAGAGTACATCCTTCATGATGAAATAGAAATTTACTTTGTATATGTAAATAAAATTCTTGTTGAAATAGCAAAAGGAATCCTAAAAATTAAAGTAAATCAATTTCATTGGATACTAAATTTTATGCTATAAATTTTTATAAACAATTCCAACTTCCTGAATGATGACAGTAAGCTAACTCTTTACTTTTTCTTTCTATCACTGAGATCTCTGCTGTTTACAAAGAAGCATCTGTGGAAGGAATTTTTAAGGAGGAAATATTTTTTTCCTCAATTATTCTGATCAGCTCACTTCTTGTATAAATATCCAATATCTAATACATATTTATCCTCATAACCTTTTCATGTAATTCCTAACTCACCCATATAGTGCTGTCAGAAATGTTTGCTTTAGGCTAGGCTTGGAATAATATTTGGATTCAGAACAAGTGGAGTCGAGTAACAGACAGGAGGCAAAGTGAAATATGTCAAAATATGATATTCAGAATTCAAACTAAACTGGATAAATTAATAGCAAAGTCATATTTCCTAGCAAGGAAAATTTAATGCCATTTTCTGAAAAACTGAATTATTTATGCAGATCTCTTTCTTGTTTATTTTTATAATAAAATGTGTTTTGAAGCCAGATTCGGAAAACAGCGTTGTTTGAGATGGAATTTGAACTCAATTAAGAGAATATGAGTACTTCTGCAGTAGATATAGCGCGTAATATATTTCAGTAATGATAGAAAAAAACTTGCACCAAAAATGTTTATATTTCAAAAAAACAATCGGGAATTCGCAAAAAATTTTTTAATTAAATTTTAATTGAAGAGGCAGATCAAAATTATTTTTCTTTCTTTTCAAGGTTATTTAAATTTATTATTAAATTGCAATACTATCAAAAACTTTGCAAAAATACTTAAAATAAAAAATGTTGGGAAGATTCGGTGTCCCTTTAGTTGTTATATAAAGAGGCAATTTATGCTTCTTTTCATGTCTCTGTCTTGTGTTTGTGCATCAACGGGTCATTTGTACCCATGTATTTCCAAAAAGCAAATGTCTGCTGAAGTACACTCAGCCAACTCCGAATCAGTATATGATATACTTTCAAAAAATCGATTTTTCGGTTTTTATATATTTGAAATCTCCATTTCAAGACCTTTCCAACGATATAAGTCTTTGGATCGTGTTTATATTAGAAGTTAAAATAAACTTTAAAAAATGTAAACAGATTTAATGTAACACAAAATTTTTACTTTAACTCAAGTGATCTCAAAATGGTATTTTTGAAACAATCTACTTTATATATGCTTTTGAAATTTTTACCACATATTATATACATGTAGATTTAGATACCGATGTGAAATTTTATTGGATATACCAAAAATATTTCTTAATAGTACTGATCTCGTGTTAGAAAACGGCATTTTTTTCAAAAATTCATAGGTACATTCAGTTAAAATTTTGAGAAAACCAAGATATATTTATGCGGTACTTTCACCTCATATAGAGATAAATGTCTACTTAAACTGTATAAAAATTTTATCTATAATAGATTGTAAAAAAAGGTACATAGAAAATGGCAAATTTAACTTTGGTGGTATAGGGAGTACTAACTCTTATTAAGAATTTTACCCATGAGATCTAATTCGCCCAGTATATTTAAATACTTCATAATGAACAAACGCCTTAAAGGAAAACTAATTGTATAAAAATCAAACAGAAATTCATTTCCTTAAACAGATGAATGGAATGATAACTGTCATTTGGAATACAGTTTTATTTATATTTAATTAAAGTAATGGAATAAACGTCTGGATAAGATCTTATTAGTAGGTATCTTAATTAGAAACAAATAAGAGAAACAGAAAGGAAGAAATTATTACCGAATAATTTCCTCGACATTGATGAGAACAGGCAATGTAACGCTTTGTGAGTATATATGGAAACAATTTGAACACATGCGCTATGTTCCTGCAGGAAAAAGTATTGCTTTAAAAAATGAAATACTTGTAATAAACGCAAGCTGCTTGTTTATCAATAAGATATGTCTTCATATACTATAAAATTTATTTTTGAAAGAGAGATCGATCTAAACTGCTGTCCTTGTGTGCAGAAAGAATATATGTTTTCTTCTTGTAGCCTGCAAACATCATATCGGGTCTGCGTTTGAGTAGATGGCTTCTAGAGTCTAAAATAAATATGGAACGGTACATTTACTCAACAGTTACTAGTTTTTTAGATAGAGGGACAATCCTGCCATACTTTTAAAGCGTAGAATTTTTGAAATATGGCTGAGAAATCCCATTTTTCACATAACCGGAATGTCATGGTATCTTATAACTCCGGCAAAGAGATTCAGAAAGAAGTAGTCGTTTTAGTTCAGAGTTCTTTGAAAGAACAAGTTTTATTATTTTTCTGTCTGTTTTATTATTTTGAGAGCATAGTGGTCGGCGTGGTATAAACATGCTTTTGAAAAGGCAGGATCAGCATAATAATAAGTCTCAAATTTCTGTGATTCTGCTTCATGTTTCCCATTCATCGAATCTCATTCATGTTCCATCCATAATTATGATTTATATAACTAATTACGGATTTGATTAATACAGTCTTACAGAAAAAAGTCTCCAAGTCAACGATTAAACTATAAGATTAACGAATATGTCATCCTCTTCTTGTAAACGTTTAGCCATTTTCTCTACTTCTATATATTTTGACGAATTTCAATTATCCGTCTTGTCCCTTTCTCAAAATTAAAATAAATTCCTCAAAACTCAAATTTGAAATATCTATTTTTCCACGTGCCAGTCACAATTTTTTAAATTTGATGTGGGCGAACATTTTAATGAAGGTACTTTTTGAAGAGAAAGATCAAGATAAGAAATATTCTGAAAAGCCTTTGAGTCAGAAGTTATCACAAAAATAAAATATTGAAATAAAGCGTACTATATATTTTTTTTTAAATTTCGCTTTGTATTTATCAAAAAGAATGTAATAGAAAATTTGTAGACAGCAAGGTAATGAAAATGTTATATGTTGTATAAAATTAAATAGTTTACAAATACTCCTTCTTAATTTATTGTTCCGAATTCCCCTATTTTATAAGACTTTTTGTGGATAACATTGGTGTTTACGAGATGCAAATTAAACCTTATCGGGACCTTTCGTTATAGAACTGTACAATATTGACTTTTTCTATCAAAAATCGATGATTCCGGACTTTTGAACAACATATCTAAGTTTTCTTATTCTCGTAAAAACTGCTTTAAATATTCAAATTTGATTTAGTGATGACTTTGCGGGGTTTAGTTCAAAAAGTTTCATGTAGGTTTTTCGCGTCCTTAGAAGTTTGAAACGGAGTTGCAAGTTTAAATGCTTCTTCCAGAAATAATTCAATATAGCGAAATTCATCTCTGAAAACCACCATATGTAACAGGAAATTGGACTAAAATTCATATCAAAAAAAAGAATTGCTAATGCAGACATAAAAGTACTTGGCTTAGATTAAATTGATTATTATTGGAATAAAATTTTAATTTCAGTAAAGAAAAATTCCTTTACAAATCCAGAGATGACAAATTTTCAATCCATTCCCTTGAACCGAAATATCAGTTACAAATTTAATGCAAGGAAATGAGGAAAATTTACGATAAAAAATTCATTTCTTCTAAAACATCGGATTAAGTAAAGAAACTTCGCACTATTTCTTAATTCTATAAAATGAAAGTAATTTTCAGCAATATTTACGAAAAGACAGGAAACAAATTATTTTTATTCCTATTTATGTTGCTCTATCTCCATAGATATGGAAAATACAGACCTGAATAGGAAGACTCGTAAGATAAGAGAACTTCATGGAAATACTCATGAAAAATATTAGAATATGTCCATTCCGGTATGCAATTAACTGTCACCAAAATCACGGCACATTTGTAGTTCCTAATTTGAAGTGAGGCAATTCGAAAAAATGTACTCATATCCTTCGACACTTCACTTAATATTCCTTGATAAGTGCTGTGGAAATTGACCATCTACTGTGATAGAGGAGGAAAATGAGAAGGAAGTCTTACAAATCATTAAACATGAGTATAGACCTTCTGCATTCCTCATTAATGTCGTAAAATACGTTATATTTTCTAAATCCATCATTAATGTAAGAGGAAAAATAGAGAACCAATACATATTTTGAGATTTGTTTATTAATGTTTATGTATACTATATCATTATAAATTGTTATTAATTATTAAATAATAAAAACTGAAAATGAATTAGGAAAATTAAAACGACTTTTACATTACGTTATGTTAATAATGTATTAAAACAGCAGGTGTGTCCCCCCCTTTGAATTTCTCGGATACTTGAATAATATGCTGCGTTTCGTGCTTAGTAATAGTGTGAAGAAAACCTAATATTCATTTTTGGACATATTCCCTTTGACCAGTTTATTTCAAAATGTTTCATACATCTATAGGTTTGATAACAAGAAATCATGTCAACTTTCATTTTTTAAAGTATTTAGGATTTTGAGTTATTCGGTTCACATGCATAGAGGAGAATGGGGTAAAACGGGAGACTTTGATTTTGGCGTTATTAATTCTTCTTTCTAGTGAATAAATCCTGAATTATTCTCCACTAGGGAAGACAACAGAATGGTCATAGTTTCCATTTTGTTGCTGTTAAATTCACTTCGTCTGTGAAGGCTTATCTGTTTTATGACGCCACCCTCCAATGTTCGTATGATTTTAAACTATCCTTACTTAAAAATCGTCACAATTTTAAAAACCATTTTTAGTCCAGCCTATTATACGTTTGGTAAGGATTTATACCCTACCAAAGAATAAGGACTTACTCCAATAATTGCTCTGATCTATTTCGTTTCTTATGACCTCTGCACTCGGGGTAAAACCGGATACTGCTTCTGGGGTAAAATGGGGTACTAGGTGAAGCTACGAATACCCGAAAGAAAGAGGATTTTCTTAGGTTGTGAGATAGCTGGTAGTTTGTGAGGGCCATCCCTATATGACATTTGCGTCAAATGATCTGATGTAAAGTATTTAGAAAGAGAAGAAAAGAGAAGTGAAAATGAAAATAAATGCTATTAAAGAAGAGAACATAGTTTTGTGTTGACTCAAAAAACAGAAAAGAAACCTCAGAACAAAACAATAAAAAGAGAAGAATCTGAAGAACCAATACTGCAGAGCCGTCTCATATGAAGACCTAAATAAGACCACTAAATTTGCAGTGGAGCGGAGAATAAAGACAACTACGTTATGTGAATCATTACTATTCTTAAACTAGTTGTCTTTATTCTTAAATTGTCAGCTACTGTAACTATTGTTAAATCTTAAAACATTGTCGTTATTCTTATTAAGGATTGTCACTATTGCTAAATCTTAAAAAAACTGTCTTCATTCTTGAATTGTCAACTGCTGCAATTATTGTTAAATTTTAGAAAAATCCTCTTTTTTTCCTAAATTGTCAACTATTATAACTATTGTTAAATCTTAGAAAATTGTTTTATTCTTAAACTGTCACACAAAATAAAAAATATGCTACTTTTCCAATGAAAATCTAGTTTTCCCTTATTTCCTATAGAGTTAATATTTGTATCCCGTTTTACCCCACTAGTAAAACGGGATACTTTGACTTTTTCTACAAAAAAATCATTAGTAAGAAAAGTAATGAAACTGTGACTTTTCCTGAAAGATATATTAAACTCTGATAAATAAAGAATATTTCACTAAAATTTAACAAGCTTTATGTCGAATAGTTTAGCTCCAACAGGGCTTTCAAACCTTAGGTATCCCGTTTTACCCCTCTTTCCCCTATACGGATAGATAGATTTTTAAGTGTTTGACGGATTTGGTACCAAATTTGATACTCATCTACAATTTTAGTGTTAAAATCATATGCCGAATTTCGACCAAATAGCTTGTAGCGTTCTCAAATTACCTTGTTCACCTGGCAATTGGACTTTGGACTTCGTATACACAGGCTTCGTCCAGTATTTATTAGAAAATTAGAATGTTGGTGCGAAGACGGCAGAATAAATTTCATCCGTACAGACAGTTCCATTTTTGAGTAACACTATTCACAAACTGAACAGACCCAATACTAAAAATTGTTTCTTCTCCCCTCCCCGGGGGGGGGGTCTGAAATGTAGTGTTTCACAAAATCTGGAGGTCAAATGCTTTGACAATAACAAAACTTTCGCTTTCTATTCTTCGTAGACGATAAAGAAAAAAAATACACCCCCTTTTATACGAATTACCATTTTGAAACCTAACTTGAATTTATTCTTAACTAAGTTTATGGGCAAAAGAGGAATTAAAGACAATGTGCAGTAAATGTGCGCAAGGGAGATCAAAGCAGACCTGAAATGAATAATTTAAAAAAATTCTCTACTTATTATCATTTCTTCTTTATCATGTTTCGTTGTTTAGAAATAAATTTACCCTCATTTTGAGCATCGCTACTCAACAAATGTTGTGTTGAAAATAATAACTCATTCAATATTAATATGCAAATTAATTTTGCAAAGAAAGAAGCGCTTCATGCAACGAATCTTTAACTTCTTTCGATAAAACGTATACGCTCGTATTTAAGATATATGTACAGGGTGATTCAAAACCAGAGAAATAAACTTCTAGGAGAGTTGGGGTACACCTACACGACTCGGAATCACATAGCAATGCGGGGTCGGAAATGCAATCCTAAAGAGATAGGGGGTTGTAAGGAGCTGCCGCAGGAAAACTGTCGACAGTCACTCACAGAGGTGTTGGGATGGAAAATAATAGTTCATAGTGATCGCAAGTTGCCATTTAAGGACCATAAGCGGAAAATAAATCATGAATTTCCTGATAATGAAGTCGCCCGAACTTTTCTGGCTACGTGCCTGTTTCTTACCGTCTACAGTTTTGCACGTTTGAGGGCTTGGCATTATTGGCTCATCATTCCTGCATCTTTGTTTATCCTCCAGCTTATCAGAGGTAGTGGGGGCGTCTTGAAAGACGCATCTTCGAGGCTACGGCGAACGTCCGACGGATTCCGGGCGTATTTCAAAACATCCGAGATTCCATGCGGTGCCCATGTTACGAAACTTCGGACAACTTCATTATCAGGAAAGCCATGACTTATTTTCCGTTTATGGTTTTTAAATGTCAATTTGCGATCACGATGAACTGCTATTTTCCATCCTAACACCTCTAATGTGACTGTCCACGGTTTTCCTGCGACAGCCCCTAACAACCCCCTATCTCGTTAGGACTGCATTTCCGACCCTGCATTGCTGTGCGATTCCGAGTTGTCTAGGTGTACTCCAACTATCCTAGAAGTTTATTCCTCTAGTTTTGAATCACCCTGTATAAAATTAATGAATTGAAGGCTTTTTTTAATTATTAATAAAGAATAATTAATAAATTATAAAAAATAGATAATAGCACAGTTTTTATTAGTAAAAAGGCAACTAAAACGATTAAACATATTCGAAATTAAATTATTCTGAAACATACGGAAAGTCAAGTCAAAATTCCCAAGTACATATGCTTGACGCATTCAGAAAGTCCCCCACAATATGCAACGCCAGGAGCCCTCAAGAAGCGTAATCTCCCGTTCACAAGTAATAAATTTTAAGACATATGATTTATTTTGATATAATTTAGAGCCAGAGAAGCCTGAAGGCAAATTCTGGGTAATGAGTATGCGATCCGATTCTATTAAATATACGTCTTGCCCATCCAATTTGTCAGTGCTAAACAGACTTCTGCTGGTGTAGTGAGCACATTTGTAGAAAGAGATTTTGTCTCAGATATCATCCTCATTAAATGACCACGTTTCAAAGTGTGCAAGTCTGTAGAAATATATGTTGTATCAAGTGTCATACTCATTAAATGACCACGTTTCAAAGTGTGTAAGTCTGTAGAAAGATA
>BGPR01009743.1:4175-14724 GCA_013235015.1 Araneus ventricosus
AAAAAAAACGGGAAAAGATATTTTAACCGTTCTTGTTTTAAATCAGAGAGAACCGTTCTAGTTATAAGCAGAAAAAAATTGAAAATAATAGTGTTATTAGAAAGTCGGATGCAACAAATTTAAACACAAAAATAACATCTCGATGCAAAAACTGCCTATTTTTTAAAAAATTCTCAAAATTGAATAAATTACGTTAGAAATTCAAAACTAACTTCATTAGAACGGAAATCGCGTGCTCTTTCCGATGGTGTATCTATTTTTGTCGTACAATTATTCTAAACCATTCTATTGAGAAATTAGTGCGAAAAATCAACCAAAACAACACAAAACATTAAATAAAAAAGTTTCTAGATTAAATTTTAAAATTTCGGCTTCGAGGTGTATTCAGTCACCATTACGACTACCTGTGTGCCAAATTTCATAGCTGTAAGTGCGATAGATTCGTCTGGACATCGCAGACAAACACACACACACACACAAACATTGCCTTTTATAAATATAGACAAGCTGGTGAATCGTCTTTGTAAACCCGACCGCATAAAAACCAATCCCATTATAGGCGCCTATGGGAATGTCTTTTACCACGGCAAGTTGATCATTGTGCCTGTTAGGGTTTCCGTGTTTGCTTTGATTGGCGCAAAACTTTTTTCTTCATCGTATTTTGAAAACCTTCCATCTTTATTTACAATTAACAACTCTAATAACAAATTATTTTCAACTTTAAGACACTCAAGAAGGAATTCATTCTACTTTATGTCACACACATACACACAAAAAAACTACAAAGTAGAAATGTTTACATTCTTATAACAGATTGCATCTCTCGGTCGTCATCGAAATAGAAAAACTTTACAAAGCATTTCTCGCCATAAAAGCGAAATATCGCCAAATTTTGGCATCGAAAACACTCCCCATAGGTGTCTATAGTGGGATTGGTTTTTATGCAACCCGATCCTTTAAAAATCCTCATAACCAGAAGTCGCACGAGATGAGAACTGACAAGCGAGGAGGCCAAGTGGTTGGGAAAAAAACGGCTGATCATCCGTGCCGAAAAATTGCATTAAGGCATTATTTACCTGTTTAATTTCCACGATGAACAAATATAGAGAGGTATACCTTCGTGCAAAAAATAATGTCCTAGTTGAGGTGACGTTGCCAGAGTTTGGGATCACAAACGTTACCATAATGTCTCGATGTCATTTACCTTTGACAGTTTCAAACTCTATTAATGTCTCAAACTCTGTTAAAGTTACCCTTCCAAAGAAATAAGGTCCAATAATGACTTCAACCCTCCGATTGTGTAATTTTTTAAAATCTCTATTTAGACACAAAGTTTGTAAACGGGTTCAAATACTGTTGAGCCAAGAGTGTTGCTATTTATATGCAAAGCTTTATTAGTATAATATGATCCAACGATATAAAAGTACTAAGAAAACTCATTAGCTTGTGAAAATAGCAGGATGCAGCAGAAAAATAGACTTGCTTCCAACCCGCGGAAATCGCGGGATATGCAGTCAGAGGGTTAATGCATTATTAGACCTTATTTTTTCCACTGAACACATTTGATGCATCATGCGAGGTTTTCCTGTTGCCCTATTGCGGCAATTTTGCGTATTCACTTGACCATTCAGGTGAAAATTGGCATTATCCGTCCATAGAATATTCCATGACCAGACAGCATTAATTGCTATTCGTGCAAGGGACTTCAGAGTAAATGTTTCCCTAAATATTTGTAAATGCATCCCCGTCGCACAGTTGGTGCAGATTATGGATTTGCATGGATAATGAAAAAAGAAATTCGTCGCATTATTTGCCGACGGTGAAAGTTGTCGTTATCCTTCCATAGAATATCCCATGACCAGGCAGCATTAATTGCCATTCATGCAAATAACTGCAGAGTAAATGTTTCCCTAGATCAGGAGTTCCCAACCTTTATTCCCTCGCGAAGCCATTGATCAATCTTTACGTTTTAGCGTACCCCTAATGTCATATCCTTCCCCCACTCACACACACAACCCATCCGTCTATGCAAAAAAAGATTTTATCAATAGATAATGTTAAGGACTTAGATTAGCTTAAGAGTCAAATGACTCAAATTAATAACATTTGCCGGATTTGTTTTTTATTTTACACTTTGTTGCATTTTTACAACAGTATTAGTCCAACGCCAAAACAAATGAAATCAGTATTGTAATAATTTCACATTAACTTATAAGGATGGCTAAAAATTAGAATCTGTAATAATCAACTTTCCAAATGGTATAGGTATTAAATCTAAATTCTGTAACATTTTTAATTCTTTGTGTTTTCTTGTTTCCATTACCAACTTTGATTTCGAGTATCCCCAACTAGTCGTCCGCTTACCCCCAGGGGTATGTGTACCATAGGTTGGGAACCTCTGCCCTATAAATTTGTAAATACATCCCCGTCGCACAGTTGGTGAAGATAATGGATTTGCATGGATAATGATATAAAAAAAATTGCCGCATTATTTGCCATACGAGAACTAAGAAATATCAGCAGTATGAGAATATCACCGACGACCTTTAAAACACTCTAAACTCTTTGGGTGAGTGGGACAACGCGTATTTAAATAAAATAAAATAAAATAAAACTATGAGAAATAGCTGGTACAATCACAACATAATGTGGTGACTGGCTTGTAGCTTCAACAACTGTTGTAGCCATTTTTTCTTTGCTTGCAGAGGTCGCAGGTTTCCGTCCTCTTCCAAGCTTACTGGAATTGTCAAATTTTGCCATCCTGTCTCGCAAGGCGCGCTGTGTCATTTGTTCAGCCGGCAGCATTTGCTCTTATTACAGCAGCGGAGTTCTCAGATTCTAGTAGAAAAGTTTGACGAACAAAGTTTTGTCTTTCGAAATCAGCTTGGATTAAGCCTTTTGAAATCGGCGACCCTACAAAAAATCGAAAAATCATCATCTTTTATCTGACTTGTCATTTGCATAGGTTGCGAAGAGGCAGAATATCTGTTTCTGAAAAGAAGCAAGCTGTTCTTTTCCAACCACACGACCTCCTCACTCACTTAAATCTTATCTGGTTCTGGAGAATTTTAAAAGATCACGTTTACGAGAACAACCTGCAAACTTGTCACATCTGAAAGAAGCACTCGTGAGCATATTTTTTATAATCAATGCTGTCTTATTGCATTCAGCTGCAAAAACGCAGTTTCCTGATTGGAAAGAATTCTATGAAATCATGACGGGCTTATAGAACATCTGTAGAATGTTTCATTGATCAATTGGCAGTTGTTGAACTAAATTTTATTTAAATAAATCTTGAAAAAAATAAATCTCATGGTCTGAAATATCTGTTCTCCAAATCTTCTGTCATTAAGATCTGTATTACGCCCTACAGACACCTCTAAGTTGAGAAAGGTTAATTTCAACGATCTTACAATTATTAGATACGAGGATGGATCCAAAAAGTATGTTTAAAAAGGTGATAAAAATTATTTATTAACATTGGACAGAAATACAAAAAGGAATTAAGAGGCATATTTATCGATCACTTTTCCATATAATCACTAAATCTCTTTAGGCATTTATCTGAGAGCAGGACCAACTTTCTTAACTCGGCTTGGCAAATAAGTACTTGAAACCAAATTGGATGCCGACTCTGGGCTGTAGGGGGGTGGCTCCAGACTTTCCACTTGAACTCTTGAGTTTTGCAAGCAGTACGGGTATTGTCATGCAGGAGGATGATACCATCACTCAACATGTCAAGGCGTTTGCATCGAATAACTTCACGATGGCCTAATGATTATTTCCTTTTTCCGAAATTGAAAGAACATTGATCTGGAACAAGGTTTTCTTCAAATAGTGATGTGAAAACAGTTGCCGAGAACTGGCTCAATGGACAGGACGTGATTTCTGTCAAGCCGGGTTTTTGGATCCATCCTTGTACAATAATGAACCAACAGAGAGGATATGCCTGTGAAGGCTGAATAACTCATTTGCTCAACTGAAAACACTTGAAACCTTAGCAATCTTATTTTGAGACAGATTAGGCATTCTGAATGATGCATTTTTTTACACATTCTTGATGAACAGTGCTTATTATAAAAACCATATAATAGCAAGAACACACAGATTCGTTTTTAGGAAATTGAAACAAATTAATAGCAATATTTTTCAGTTTCCTAAAGTGCTAAAACAATTTTTACACTCACATGTGTATACTTATGCATCTGTGGAGTGCAAAGGGTTAAAAACATTTTACCAAAGAGAACATTTCACTCTTGTTTGAAAATATATTCCTCAGTTTATTTGATATAGTGTTTGTTTTGTGTTGGTGAAATGGCAATAAAAGATTATATTATATTCATCGTCTTTCAGTAAGTTTATTAGTCGTGTTAAGTGGAAATCACGGCCATTTTTAATAGTCCAGTCAACGAAGGAAAAATTTTAAAAGAAAATAGTGTAGTTTTGAAATGTGGCACAGTTGTTGGTGGTAGTGTCCTAAACGACATACTAAAAATCCCCGCCGGTGGGGGGTACAGGGGGTATAAAGGGGACAATTTCAGTTTTTCTTAAATATCTCGAAAACTATGGGTCCAAGCGGAAAAAAACTAACTAAGTATAAAATTAAACGACATTAAATTTCCTACAAAAATAGTCCTAAATTTTTTGTAACATGATATTTTAGAAGATACAGGGGAGTGGTTTAAAAGTGAATATTTCTAAAATTTCTTATTGTAATGGTAAAATCAATTAAAAGACCTCATGCCTATAAAAAAATTATACAAGGATAGTATTGTATGTGTCGAGAGTAGTGGCGGTATCAGGAAGGGGGCGACAAATCTATTTGTTGTGCGTTCCCCCCCCCCCCCCTTACACACACACAAGATCCTTTCTACTCAGTCTTTTGGTTCTGTTAAAGTTCCAAATGAGTGCATTTAGGCAGTATAAACTGAATCTACATATCTATGCTGAGTTTAATTTAAAAGCTCGCAACTAGTCTGTCACAGTTCGACAGAAACATATTTTTGCCATTGAAGAAATAAGACCAGGCATGTTCAATTACTAACACAGAAAATGGCTGCTAAAGTAATTGAAACGAAAGTCGCTACAGGGGATGCTGATACTTATATTGTGAGGTCTGGGTTAGAGAAAGCAACTTCTCATCCCAAGGGAAAGATGTAGACCTAGTCGTGTTACTGATTGCTTTGGCACCACTAGAAATTAACATTTATTTGATGAAGCCTGGCAAGGGAAAATTTGAAGCTAAATTATTTTTTACAAGAAAGCTGTAGAAAGAACTTTCTTTTGCCCAAACCATCCTCCTTCTACATGCATTCAGTGGCTGTGACATAACACTAGCTATTTATAGAAAAAGCAAAGCACTATAGTTACATTGTTCAAAAATCAACTGAGCCAGATGAAAAACATTGCTGTCATCTTTATAATCTCTAATCAACACCAGATACTATCTCACAAGCAGGTGAGAAGATATTCCTAGCCATATACAAAACCTCTGCTGATGAACATAATTTCCATAAACGTAGATATGCAGCATTTCCCAAATCATCAACTAAGATCAAAGCTGGTCTTTCCTCAATTTCTCCAACCAAAGGAGCGGCGGAGCAACAAACTTTACCAATGTGTTTCTGTTTTGGTGCCTTTAATGGTACCTGTATCAATGGTGCACCTCTAGAAGAGGAGGAGTTCGAACTTGATCAAATACTAGAAAAACATGGTGAAATTTAATTACGAGCAAGTGTAAAAATGGGTTATCCATACTTTTATGTGGGTATGTGTGTATATATATATTCAAACTTCTATAATATTCTAAACTATTCATCCTATGAACAAAGTGTAGGACTATTTTATAGGAAATTTAATGTACTTTAATTTTATACTGAAGATTTTTTTTTCCCGCTAGGATCCAGTTTTCGAGATATTTAAGAAAAACTGAGAACCCCCCCCCCCCTTTCAACCTCCTGCGTACCCTCTACCAGCGGGGACTTCTAGTATGTCGTTTAGGGCACTTTCCCCATGAACTGCGCCGAATTTCAAAACTACACCATTGTTTAAATTCAAAATTTGTTGACTGGACTACGAGTAGAAGGGAACTTGTGAAGGGGAACAGATGTGAGGGGAGGAAAGGAGCATTATTGTTCATCAAATGGGTTTGTCACCCCTCCAGCACATGCAATACTACCCTTGTATAATTATTATATAGGCATGAGGTTTTTATGAGGGTTGTTGATTCAGCACTTTTAATCGATTTTACCATTACAATAAGGAATTTTAGAAATATTAACTTTTAAATCCCCCTGCATCTTCTAAACTATTGATGCTACAGAAAAAAAAAGTAGGACTTGTTTTGTAGGAAATTGCATGTAGTTTAATTTTGTAATTGAGTGTTTTTCGATAGAACCAATAGTTTTCGAGATATTTAAGAAAAACTGAAAATGCCCCCCGCGCACTCCCTCCACCGGCGGGGACTTTTAGTATGTCGTTTAGGACACTACCCCCAACAACTGTGCCAAACTTCAAAATTACACAACTTTTTTTTTCTATTTGTCGATTTTTGGTCTTCGTTGACTGGACTATAAAGTGAATAGTCCGTACCATACGAATGGGAGGACAGTTGCCGACGGATTTAATGAGTACCAGACTCGCTTACACACCCGATCTTTGGTACAATCGGGTCTCGAACCCAGGGCTCCAATAGGTTACCATAAAAGTCACAATTTTATCAAAATTTAATAAGATTTTCTATTAAAAATAAGTGAAATTGTAGAGATATTTTTAGAAAAAATAACTGCACAAAAAAGATTTTAAGATTCAGAAATCTTTCCAATGAAAACCTTTTTATTATCGTGCGATTTTTGCACTAAATTTTAACAAATTTTTCACAAGAATTTCTTTAATATATAATGTTAATCAATATTTTTCATTGTAATGAAATCCAAACTAATTTCGCTGTTTTACCAAATCTTCTTAATAGCATGCTTTTCCCACTGTTAAATTTAATCTATATACTCTACTATTAATAAAAGCAAATGTGTGTCTGTTGCAATCTACAGGGCAGACTGTTTGACCTATAGCTACCAAACTGAGACCAAATATACTTTGGAGGATGGGAATGTGCAATTCAGAACGATAGATACTTTCCAAATTTTAATTAGAATCTCAGCAAAATTTTGCGAAAATTAATCAAAATTTTGATGTTTTTCGTTGATGACTGCCAGAAATATCACACAAAAATGAATTTTGCACCATCTTAAAATTCAAAAAATCTTTTTAATGGTGCCACTGAAGTTACCATCCAATTTCGTTTTCCCCAATTTCAATAAATTTTCAAAAATATTTTTATATGCAATTTACATTACTTTTCACTGTTGCAATGAAATTTAATCCATTTTCATAGTTCACACAAATATTTAATTGGGCGTTTCTCTTCCATTGTTGAAAGCTAAGGTAATTACCATAACAGATTTTTCTTTTCCCATTTTATTAATTTTTCTGGGAAAGCTCACACACAAAGCTCACAACGATAGTAAGTTTATCAAGGAATATATCCAGTAAGCTCAAAAATTATGTTTCCTAACCTTTAATTCTTATTATCGTCATGTTTTGATCCAGCTAACATGCTGATAGACGTAAAATGTGTCTTGTAATTTAAGCAAAATTCAACAAAATCCTAGCAAAACAAGCTGGTCGTCAAAAGCAGCTAGTATTTCAATTGACAATGTTATAAATTCAAAGTAAAAATTCATTATTTCATTAATTTTTTTTTGTTTAATCACAAAGCCCTATCCACAAATCAAGATATTAAGTATAGTATTAAATAAATACAATATGTTGGATGATTATACATGCTTATTGATGAAAATATAATCATAATATTGAAACATGCTTATCAACATATTTCAATCCAGCTAGCATGGTGTTGGACATGCTCACATACTATACATAATATGCTATAATCAACAGCGCATTTTAGTTTCTTGCACCTATGGTATGCGAGAACTATGGAAAATTTTTCGCCTATAACTGCCATGTGTTAATCAAATCTTGCATTATTCTTTAAAAATTATTAATAACTTATAGAAAACATAAGCTTTCAACAGTTTTCGGTACAGTCCAATTTTTCGAAAAATGAAATCATTTGGTGAAAGTAATATTACGATTTAAATTAAAAATAAAGATGTAGATGATAAGAGGATTTTGTATATTATAATATTTTAAAAGTATTTTCACATTAAAAATATATTTTTGTAAAACAGACAAAAATATTTTCATCCCAAGCAACAGTTAGTTATCCGATATATCCATCCCCAGCAATATCAGCTAGTTATGCAAGAAAGAACAAATTCTAAATAAAAATGCAATTTTTACAGTTTCATAGCAAAGAAAATAAATATTCTGGGTTAACAAGGTAGTTATCACGGTTAGTAGTAGGGATGTAACAAATAGTGATTTGGCCAAATAGTCGAATACTCGGCAAAATTTCAGGACGAATACCGAATATTCGGCGGCCGAATACCAAATTTTAAAAAACATTTCACTTTGATTGTAAATGAAATATTTTTCAAATTTTAAGTGAAAAAACATTTACGATTAAAAAGTTTTTTTATTATTTGTATATTTAAAAAATGTTAATACCTTTATGTATATTTGCAATACATTAAATACCGCAATTTCAATCATAAGAGATGAGAAACCCTCATCATTTTGGGATTGCTCCAAAAACTAAGAGTCATCATCGAACATCAAGAGTCATCGCAGAACATGACAATGACAAACACAGAAAAAAATTGAATGGAAAAATTAAGATTATTAGAAGTAAATTCCTATTTTGTTAAAGAACTTCTAATATGTAAGATGAAGTTTCCACTTAATTTGGTGGGAAAAAAATGCAGAAAAATTTCCAAGGTTCGAAAATTTAGCAAGAAAACACCTGCAAGCATTATATAGTGACCATTTATTTTCTGAAGCTGGTAATATATATGAAACCATATGGAACAGACTTCTATAAATGATATGCAATATTATTAAATACTCTTATGAACTATGCTACTTAAAATTGGATAAATGTCAGATTTTTTTTAATAATAAATGTACTGGTATGTAATTCTGCAATATATTTGTTACTAAATATATTTAAAACATTTTTTTAAAAAAATCTGAATTTATTCGGCCAGACCGAATATTTGGGAACAGGCTGAAAAAGCTTAATATTGAATATTCGTTACATCCCTAGCTGATAATACCTATATGTATATGAAACTAAATGGAACAGTCTTCCACCTGAAAATGCTGAAAAATTGTTCTTGCATCATAATTTCAGGCTTTGCAATGATCAGACATGACACAGGCTTGGAACAGAAAAAGCTGAACTTCTTAAATAATTTATCGTGCCAGACATAAACAGCAAGAATTAAAATTAGTGATTAATTGAACAATAAAATGAATAAATTTATACAAAAAGTGCTTGAGATATTAAAAATATTGTAGAATTTTTATAAGTATAAAAGAAAATTAATGGATTACTGCTATTTTCCTCCATTTTCATTGCTGTCTTTCTTTGATGGGGGCTTTTTATTTTTTTCTCCAATGTTATTTTCTTACTATTAAGTTCCACCTGGTAGCATTTGCTTGATGACCTTAAATTTTTGCACATGTTACTATTAATAGCATCATGCAAAATCTAAATTTCTAAAATAATCAATTCTAAATGTTCGAAATTACTTAACAGCAGATTGCTCTTCGCTCATCATTTTGTATTTAACATTGTGAATTGAAGAATATGTTTCAATATGCATTCTTCCAGATCTTTTATCTATCAAATCTGAGATTATGTTGAATGTGCACACGGCGCGCATTTTTTGTTTGCGTGTTACTCGCGTCTTTTGCATGCGTACCCCAACACATTAACAAAAATTTTAATGCAGACTTGCATCGATCCCAAGAATGGCACAATCCGATGCCAAAACGCTGAAATTCGCGGAAATGTGACATATCTGATAAAGCCATTACAAAGAATGCACAACACTTTTCCACTGACATCAATCTTTTTTAATTAATTAGTTAATTTTTTTTTTTCCAAGCCAGGCACACTGGAATTAGTTCTTTTCATTTTTATCAACGTCCCACAATTTCGAACTGTGGGGAACAATAGTAGCCATCCTGTTGATAGACAAAAGTTTGGGAATGAAAACTAACAAAAATTACATCGAAATAACTAAACGAAGAAAATAATGCTAAAAAGATCGCAAAAGTAAAATGGCTTCCTTCGCGGAGAGCTAACGAACTTTCTTTCTAACGAAATTCGGATCGGAAGAAATTCATGGATGATTTCAAACCAATCAGAATTTATTCCGAATTCTGATTGGATAAAACGAAATTGGACGGAATGAGAAAGAAAAGAATACAACCTTCAGGCATTCCTCCCAATTTTGAAGTTCCAAAGCGCGGCAAAACGCCGGTACATCACTCGGACGCTGAACGCCTTTCAGTAGAATTACGCAATACCCTAAGAATTCAACATTCTATCACCTTAGAGCCATACGCAAAAATTTAC